>CACRXK020003384.1:0-36585 GCA_902702795.2 Paramuricea clavata | reverse complement strand
GGCCTTTCTGGCATTTGCTAGCAAAATGTCCCTTTGCCAGACAGAGATTGCACAATCCCTTTTCCGAGACAAATTTCTTTCTTTCAGCGTACGATTTTTCTTGGAACATATAACATCTACCTCGCGAATGGCCTTCCTTACTACAGAAAATGCATTTAACTTCATTGTTATGTTTCGTTTACCATCTTGTTCTTCGTTTGACGAAATATTCGACACTTGATAAGCTGAGACGTTCCTCTGTTGTTTACCATAAGACTTGGTTTTGTTCCTTTCCCAGTCCATTTTAACATTAACAAGCCGACCATACTCAGTATTTGCCAACTTAGCTTTGTTTACTACAAACTTTGTGAGTGCTGCAAAATCTGGTTCACTTCTTTGATCTCTAAGCTTATTCGCCTCTTTGGCCCATTCTGAACGGAGGTATTTTGGCAGCCGTAAAACAATCGCGCTGATGTTGTGTCTTGAGTTTATATCTGATTGGTAGCCCAATTTGTTCAAATTCATGTCTCGGGCTAACTGCATAAGCTTTTCACTCTCATTTTCCCTAATTATAGAACCTTTCGTCACTCGATCAATGTGAGAAGCAGCCACAATATGAGCCTGCCCAAACATTTCATGCAAAATAGACTTTGCCTTTTTGTACCCCTCTTCCGGCGGTAACATCACAGATCCACTGATGGCTTCCTTTGCCTTTCCCGTACAGAGTTGGATCAAATAAGTGCGTCTAACGTTGGGATCGCTTTCGACGTCTTCCACATTAGTCTTGAAATTTGTTATAAAGCTAGGGTAGTCTAATGGATTCCCATCGAAAGACATATATTCGCGTTTAGGCATCACAAAACCTTTACTTATTGTCGACCCAATTGTAGTTGCCATCAATCTCAAAGCTTGTTGTTGTTGTTCGAACATCTGTTGACTATCGGATGTTGGATGTTGAAACTGACGATTATGGGAATGAACATTCCCGTACTGTGGACACGAACTTTGAACTGCATCCTGATACATCGTTGGAACAAAGTTAGGGTGTACTAATTGGGTTTGTTGATCCGTTGTATAACCTCGCTGGTACATTTGTGTTGTGGGCACTTGGGGATTCATAAACGTGTTATTGTATGTTCCATATGGCATTCGAAACTGTTCAGCATTATATCTTGCATGCCTAAAGAGTTCGTCTCTTCGATATAATTCTCTACTTTCGGTCTCCCGTCGCTCCGCTTCTTGACGTTCCGCATCTCCTCGCTCCGCATTTCGTCTTTCCGCATCTCGACGTTCCGCATCTCGACGTTCCGTTTCACGTTGTTCCGCATCTTGACGTTCCGCATCTCGACGCTCCGTATCTCGACGTTCCGCATCTCGACGCTCCGTATCTCGACGTTCCGCATCTCGACGTTCCGCATCTCGACGTTCCGTTTCACGTTGTTCCGCATCTCGACGCTCCGTATCTCGACGTTCCGCATCTCGACGTTCCGCATCTCGACGCTCCGTATCTCGACGTTCCGCATCTCGACGTTCCGCATCTCGACGCTCCGTATCTCGACGTTCCGCATCTCGACGCTCCGTATCACGTTGTTCCGCATCTTGACGTTCCGCATCTCGACGCTCCGTATCTCGACGCTCCGCATCTCGACGTTCCGTTTCACGTTGTTCCGCATCTTGACGTTCCGCATCTCGACGCTCCGTATCTCGACGCTCCGTATCTCGACGTTCCGCATCACGTTGTTCCGCATCATCATAAGGTCCATTTCCCTCATGGTCATGACTCATCATATTCAGTTCTCTGTTACCATCATCGGAGATCTGATCATCACTATCGACTTCGAATTGTTCCAAAAGCTCAGCATGTGCTAACTTAGCTTCCATTTCTTGCAATTCCTTCCTTTCTGCAATCTCAGCGAATCGTCGTTTCCTTTCTAGTTCTAATTCTTGTCTTTGCATTTCTAGTTCTAAATGCCGAGCTTCCCTATCTAATTGTTGTTTTTCTTTCAGTTGCCTTAACTGCAACTGCAACTTGCTTCTACTGATGCCTGCATTACTTTGCCTTGACTTGACACTTAATGCAGGGGCAGACCTAGAAACTCTAGGCGAATGGGGTTCATCAATATCTTGAACAACAGAGTGGGCCTTTGCGGGCATTTGAACATTGCTGAGCCATTCAGCAGTATATTGTGTTGAAACATCTTCTCTCTCGTCTCTTACTGCATCCATATTCAACCGTCCATCATTATCCCTTCTAGACCCCATATGATCCAAAAATACACCTTTTATCACGGTGCAAGACTATTTATTCACAATAATCAAACTTTACTTGAAGAATTCACGCTTCATTAAGCCACGAATATACACAAATAATCACACAATAGCAATAACTTACGGAGTAGTCAGAAACTTTGTTGTTCTTGAAGGGGTTATCCGAAACGCACCGTATAAATTTAATCCATAATTCATAAATCAATATAATTTGCACAAAAGATCGCTTTAAGGTGGTTTCTATAGAAACAATACAAATACATTATAAACTACGCTACAACAAACAAATTACTTTACAAATATATAGAAAACAGGACAAAAAACATGCAAATGTACCTGACTTTTGCCCTTCGATCCGAACGATCAAAAAATATAAACACATGTATTTTTGTCACGTGATGTCCTGCCTGCTCGCAGGCGGTTAGGCCCTACTTTTCGGGCTAGATCCTACATTAGCGTTATATTGTGGTCCAATAAAGTTTCTTTATACAACAAGCACCGACATCGATAATAATCAACAGTTAATAATACTATATAGACACATCAGTTGGATCAGACGACTCTGAGGTGCACTCGATCGGTTAACAAAACTCGATCATCGCTATATAGACCTTTTTCATGATGACGCCAAACGCGGAAAAACATTTTTTTTTTTCAAAAAGTGGGGTTTTTTCGCGTTTGACGTCATTGTGAAAAGGCCTATTGATTTCTTTGTTCCAATGATCAATATGTATAGTGTATCCAAGTTGATCTATAGCTAGTAATTGACTAACTGTCAAGGATAATAAACGTTTCATATTTTGGATGTTTTTCATTAATTCACTCTTTAACAAGTCGATGTTTGATCGGAACATGAAAACATGATTGTCAGGTTTCATTGAATTCAAAAATGTTTATCTTTGTTGTAGACTTTGTATACTGCTACTGGACCAGTGGACCTCCAAGGTTATTCTACAGAATACTTCAAATTCCTTTTGAGAATTATTGCTCCTGTTATTTATAAGGGACCATTCATTATTTATGACCGGGGGTGGGCTGGCAAAGAAAGGGGGTGGGTCATGACGTATTTTTGACCGTAAAACGGGGGGCCACCTAAAATTATTAGTTCAGGAGGGGGGTCCAGTTATTTTATTATAGTGGTGAAAAATTTAACATGTAACGATTATTGCTACCGCAGAGAGCGAGCAAGGCAGCAAATTTAATTCATGTACCTAGCAAAATTCTCAATTTTAATCAATTAACACTGATAGACCGAAAATGCAATGCGCAAATACCCAAAATACAATGCGTGCAGCTAATATGAAAAACAATCGAACATCTATCTTATAACTTTTGCCATTAACTTGCCATAAATATTGTCATGTTTCCCTGATGTACATTTTAATAAAAAAGACACTCCTGATAACGAGTAAGCATATATTGTAGTACAGGGCCGTACTACATTATCCATGACCACCTGCAATGAATGAAGATATTACCCATACTTTCCTGTAACTTATTTAATATATAGTTAATTAAATATGCCTTTGCCCATTTAGTACTACTCAATTGTAAACAAATTGCAAATTTCAACAAACTAAAACGCTGTTTTCTGACCATCAAAATTCTGTCAAATCTTCTCCAAAGTCCAGGAAATGGCATTTCAGAGACTCTAAATTTAAAAATTCCTCGGCCCCCCAATAAAAAGAGACTAGTATATACTAGGTACTTTATACATGGTTTAATTTAGTATTAAGTACATAATGTGTGCTTTAGTGGAAAATATACTTCGTAGTGTAGAAAATACACTGAAACTGGATTCTAATTTTTAGGTCAGAATTTTTTATCAGAATTCTTCTGGCCAGTCTAAAGTTAGGATTAGCAGAGTTTGTTCTTATTAAATATGCATATTGTTGAAAGCATAAGTAAATGTAGATATGATGCCGGGTCATGTGTCTATGTATACATTGGAGGGGGGGGGGGGTTACTATTGTTTAGAATTCATGTTGAAGGGGGTCATTGAATTTTTTTGTGATGTGGGGGGGGGGGGTGGGGGCATGTTAATTGAATTTTGCCAGCCCACCCCCCGTCATAAATAATGAATGGTCCCTATAACCATATCTCTATTCAGATGTGCCTCTTGAAAGTGGTTTTGGTATTCTACACTATATCGTCATCACTGTTTTAATGTTATAACATCATCATTAAATAAATTGATGTATCAGTATCTGTATGGTATCAACCAAATCGTGTAGTGTATTGCCTTGTTGGGCTTGATATCACACTGAATTAGCCTTCCTCACAGCCGATTTTCCCACCATTTTTGGCCATTGAGTAATGCCTCTCTGGCTTACGTTTGAGAGTCTCCGCACCACGAAATACAACTTTAGTATTATTAGTTGTTTGTACAATGGTAAATTTACAGTTAAAACTTCTAAAAGTCGCTTTTCATGTTGTCTGAATTGTCTAGAATCTTTCGCGAGAGCAGACAGTACCGCAAAAATGGCGGATTTTGGCCCTCGTGAGAAAAGCTAATTAAAAAAGCTGGTTGACTGGTATTGCCCGTCCTACTGTGTGTGATTTAGTTTGAGGAGTTTGACACCTTTTAGTTATCCAGCTCATGTGTGCCACTCAGATAAATATTTATTTATTTTGCTTTGCCAACTAGGGCAGGGTCACCACAACAGCATATACCAATTACTGTGGGCCCTTTTACCTAACCCACCCACTGATCTAATAGTAGACGAACCCACCCTGTCAACTTTCCCTGTGGGACGAAACCGGAGTACCCGGGGAAAACCTACGACTTTCGGCAGAGCGTTGACTTTTACTCAGACTAGTCCTCTGTGCACGCTTTTGATTTCCGAGCCGTCACCTCATTAATATGCAGAAACGCGCAATAGGCGTACTAAGAGGCCTAGGGACTAGGCTGACTTTTACTCTTTTCACATGAGGACTGGGTTCTAGTCGCATTGAGAAAGTTCTCACTGAGGCTTGGACCTGCAGCCTCGTAGGTGAAAGGCAAGTGCGCTAACCACTTGGCCACCGAAGCCCCATATGAAATACCATGTCTAAAAAATCTGCTGCTTTATTGACTTTTTTGCCTGATATAGATCTCATTTTAATAACATTTTATCCATTTTTGATTTCACTGCCAAGGTCTTTGTTTGTTTGTTTTTATTCATTTTGGTTTATAAATGCATGAAGTGATGGATAATACAGCCTACATCAAGTACAGCCTTGCTTGATAACATTGCTTGCTGCTGAGCCCGCATTATATTTTTCTTGATTCCTATTGGTTCGCCCCAAGCCTCGATTTTGCCGAAAGCAGTTTCTTTCCAGATGAAAATTCTTTAAAAAAGCTTGATCATAAAATAAAACAAGCAATAATAATGCCGGGATGGAAATATAATGGCGTTTTCCGCCCACAATGAGATGGGCCAAAATGAGAGAATAGAAACAGTTAATTCTACAACCTCTGGGCCGCGAACTGGCGACTCGGAATCGAAGGTTTGTATATGGTTTTGTACAGCTCTGAATCAGCCTGGAAAAAATATACATGCACAAATATAAAATTGACAGAATAACTCGTTTGATTCCGGCCTGAGATTCGGTATTTTTCCCGTGTTGCTACTATACATGATAATATTTAAGAAGAACAACTGTTTCTTTTCTCGGTGTTATAATGGTATAAAAAGCGATAGTTTTACAAGTGTGTTGTGAATATTTGTAGTTTATACCCAATCCTTCTGCTCAGCCATTTGTGCCGAAGTGGAACTCAAGTATACCGGAGAAATTGAACAGTTACTTGGCACAGGTAAGAACTTTTACCCCAAAAGACGTTTATATACGAGTACTGTTTATACTTTTTTTGTCTTTTGAAAGAAGGATAAATATATCAGGATTCCAAAATATTAATTTCAAATAAAACCACAGTCACAGCTTCAGTTTGTTGTTTTACTGAGCATATTTATAAAATATCCCTGCTTCTGCTTTGTGATAAAATAAATTAGCTTTCTCCCTCTAGAAGTGTAATTGGTTCTTTACATTTAAATTACGTTATCTTTTCCACTAAAGCTTTTTTGTTCATAGTAATTCGGACAAACAGTAAACATTCAAAATATAATGCCTTCATTGAGAATATTAGAGTATATAATTCCGAAGTAGTATTATTATAATATTAATTTCCAGCCATTTTACTTAAAAGTTCTACATTTCAAATTCTACATTTTATGGAAATTTAAACCACTTTGATAGCCTGATTACTTGATGAAATGAAATATTACTTATTGTTTACTAATAATATAAACACCTAAAGTCAAGGTGTTATCTGATATAATCCTTTGTATAATTTGTCCCTAAGAGTTGTGATTTTATTGTTTACATTTATCTTATCTATTGTACCATGCCTTTTAAGGGTCTGTTTATATGGAAGCCCAATTGGCTCGCTAAGCGAGATCTTGCTGTGTAGTCATTCTTATAATAAAAATTATTGTGCGTTTATATGGGCTGGCCTGGTTGCCGAGATCTCGCTTGAAAGAGACAAGATCTCGCTTACTGGGATGGAATTTCTCCATATAAATGCTTACAAGCAGGCCAGCCCAGTCGCCAGGGTATTAGTTCAAAGATACTGCCACAACTGAAATTACTGAATATATCTCTCAGTTCCCTGGGCCGGTTGTACAAAGGCTGGATAGCGCTATTCACAGGATAGTGATTTTTTCAAGCTTTCTGAAATAGTCCGTTGATTGGTACAACTCAGTTATAACTCTATTATTTCGTTATTTCTTTTTAATACTGATTAGGTTCATATATGAAGCTTTGCAACATTTTGAGCATTTGCACTATATGACACTATCATAGCATAGCACTAACTGGCCTTTGTACTATAACTCATTGGTAGAGGAGCCTAAATAAAATCAGTTAATATAATAATGGATGATTTTGTTGATCCATATCTTTGGTTTTGTGCAACCGAGTGACTTGAAAAATGCTAGGTAGTTTTCGTAATTTATAAATAGGGGTGCACCGGAACCAATGTTTTAAGATCTGGCCATTTCCAACTGGAAAAAAGTTCCAGCCGGAACCGGTACTCTGAAAAATTGGGGTTCCGGCTGGAACCTAGGTCCGGTGCACCCCTATTTATAAATACGATTTTGGCATTCCAATTGTGCAAATTTCAAAAAATTAAAAAATAGTTCCTTTTGGGCTATAACAGTGAAACTTCTCTTGGAAAATTTGATAGTGTGTGCTTACTTAAATTAAATTTGCCTTACAGGTGGTTTCCAAATTTTGAATATAGTTTTTTTTGCACCATGTGGGGTTTTCTCTGAAACAACTGCTACGTTTGTATCACTTTGTGACATTTATGTTAACCCATTAGTGGCAGCACTCTCCCCCTGATGAGTAAACTCATCTGGCATTAGACAGAGTAAAATAACAAAGTAGGGCTCATCCGGGCACATTGTCACTTGAAGGGTTAAGTACTTCACTAGGTAATATTTTGGGCAATACAGTCATTTTGAATCATAATTAGTAATTGAGAGATGTTGCATGACAAAAGAGTAATTAGGTCCAATGATAATTCCAGTTGCCTTCACTCAAATAATTATCACATGAATTTAATTATGTGTGTCACATTTGGAATCACATGCGCAGAAGAGAAAAGGACATGGAGCAATGGTCTTGCCTTCACTGTACAGATCTTTCAAGGAAACTTGTTACAGTAATGTCCACAAACCAGTCTAAATGTGATCACATCCATTTAAATTTAGTTGGTTTATCACTGGTGCTCACATGTAGCCTAGTGTGTTTCTTATTGTACAGTAGCTCCTATGTCTCAATTGCCAAAATGATAATTTGAAGATGCATATGAAGAGCTAGGTTGATTATTTGAAACTTGTATTGATGTATCGAATGAAAGGAAATTCACTTGGTGCTAATTAATTAATGTCTTTGATATATTCTTTACAGCATATACTGTAATAAATATTAACAAGTGTTTGATAACCATTACTCATTAGATGAAAATTGCCATTGATAATTTCATATTTGGCAGTATTATCGATGACAATTGCAGGCCTGGATGAAGTATTTCTCTTCCTGGCAGCAATATCCAAAAATAGAAATTTCCTGCTAAACTAATTAAAAATTTCCTGCGAGATTTTTTTATTTATAACTAAGAGGACAAGCACTAATGCGAAAAATGAAATTATATACTTTTAAAAAGCAGCTACTACACTCGACAGTCGACAGGAACATCAATGACTCTAACATCATTGACATAACTTTTTTTTATTCTGGCTGTTCTGCATGGGAAATTATTCAGTTGACTATTTGTCTTTCTGAGTTTCTGTTATTACTGATCATGCAATGATGCAGTCATCACTCATCAGTCTTATGTAACTATGTACTGTACTTATCCATTTACTTCTATACTATTGATAGATTATTACAGGTAACTAACGGTGTAATTATTGTATAAATATCAAGGTTAGATAGCCTACTTATAGATAAAAAAAATCATAAATGAAGTCATGACGTTCATCAGTAGCTATAGCTTTGTAACAATCAGAAAATAGTTCCGAAATTTTTATTCAATTCATTTCTATACTGCATGAACGGCAGTCTTGACTTCTCTTGCAGCATTCTGTTTACAACCTTAGAATTGTTAGATACACCCACTGTGTCAAATAGGCTGATGTCATTCGACTTCTTATAAAGCGAATGCCATGCTGCCCTTTGAAATGTTGTTTCATAGCCGCCATCACAACTTTATCACATTGGACTGGTAAAGGACCATTAACTCCGACCATCATTTCGTTGTACGCGGTATCCTCATTCACATTTCTAAATTTATTGAAGTGAATCTCAAACTTTAATGTTAATGATTCAATCACTGATTGAACAGAAACTTTCACAGCGGACACACAAATGAAGTGGATAATCATCTCAATTCCTTTGTACAACTCTTTGTCGCTGCGCAAAAATAACTTAGTAAGTTCTTTGCTGTCGAAATCATCATTCTTTTGGTTCTGACGACTTGCTCCAGCCGTACCAGAAATTCTTCAAATAGAAGAATTATGGTCTCGTCCGGAACCTCTTTGACGGATGGGATTATTTTGCGTATCGTCGTCATACTATACTTCGCTCTTTCTATATTCGAAATAAGGATGGCACCTCTCAACTTTATTCTAACTGCAGTGGTCTTCAAATCAGTAATCAACCTGGGATCCTCGATCATTTCTTTGTCTGACTGAGAGAAGACTTGATCGCGTAAATCTTTCTCCAAGCATGTGATGAGCAACAATACTTGCTTTGAAACATTATCTCGCACGTTTTCAGCTTTGTTAGCATTTGCTCTTCTGGCCAAAGACCTTGTTACATTTGGCCCCTCTTCGTACACCCATGTACTCACCTGTATCATTCAATTGTTTTATATCATCATGATATACAAGCCAAGAGCAGGATTTTGCGTCACATGTGTCATGATTCATTCTTTCGGACATATTCTTTCATGAGGAAGGAGTTGACTTTCTGCACCACATTTACCAATTCTCCATACTTCTCATCAATATCAGTTATACCAGATAGTCTTAATACGAACTTGACAGCAAATGAAATTCATGAATTTTTCTGCAACAACAGCATTTTGCCTATCTTTCGAGTCACCGTCTCTCTTTTCAGTCTTTGTCATCTCGAGACACTGCACAGTTGCACGATAATCCTTACGAAAGACGAAAGTTCATATAAACTTTCCTGATACTACTTGCAAAACGAGTAGTGCTATACTTAGCTGGATTTGCAAGCACTTGTCCCAAGGATTCACACGCATCTGCAAGTGCTTCGTAATTCTTCCCTCAATTGAAATTCTTGAGAACAGCTGCACCAACTTCAGTTACCTTATTCAGAAACTTGAAAGTGTCATCTTCTCGAATATGACTGTCAACCAAGCCAGCTTTGTGCATGAGATCATAATCATAATGAACAGACGCGTCTTTTCCTCCTGTGACAAAGTGGATATTTAGGACTTCAGGAACAGAAAAGTGGAAATACTGATCCACCTTGAAATTGCTCGGCCGATATCTCGAACTCTTTCAGCACGGATATAATACTTTGGCCGACACCTTCCCCAATGTGAATTTTCACAACTGGTAGCCCCAGAAACATATACTGTCGAAGGTCATCGGCATCTGGTATTACGTTAGTCAAACCAACAAACTGTCGAGTGCGATGCTTGCATGTAATTGCTTTGTCTGCTAACACTTTAACAGGAGGCGCAAATCCTGTTCGCGGTAGTGGTTTTTATCAAATCTTTCACATTATCTTTGACAACTTCAGCAACAGATTCCGGAAATGTCTGTAAATCGCTGTTCAAGCTGTTTGATTGATAGGTCGAAACTGATACGTTCGTTGGTAAGGGCTAATCTGCGCGTTTGAACCGTAAACTAAGGCTGTTATTAATAACAAAGACAAACTCAAAAACGTTCGCAGTTGCCTGTAAATGCCTAAATGGTAGTGTTTACTTTACAGAATACAGTGTAATCTGATTTACGTTCTCCCATACACTTGTAATCTAAATCTACTCGATAGCAATTTCCTGCGAGATACAAAAATATTTCCTGCGAGTAATTTTTGTGAAAAATTTCCTGGCAGCGGTGCTGCCGGCGCTGCCGGACATTTTCCAGCCCTGGCGTTTTTGTCAGGCCTTAAGCTGATCTCAAATTATTTACTATTTATAGGTTCGATTCCCACCGTGGCCAGGCATATTTTTCAAGCTTGCCCGGTGTGGATATACACTCAGAGTAACATCACAAACATCATTATTTACTGTAGTTTCTAAATTTTGTGCCTATTTTATTTCATTGTGCAATGTTCCATAAAACGTAAAGTTCCCGTACAATGGATATACATCTAACAAGGTAAACTGCTGAAATGTAAAAAACAAAAAAGTCTAATATCCATACGGTCTATTAAAAGTTTAGAATACAATAGAAATACACGAATGCAAATACCATAAACACAAATACACCAAAATATTGGAACAAAATCAATGAAAATATAAATATTACAGTCAATTTCAGCTGACTTTTCATCGTAAGATTCCGAACTTCGTTCCGAACTTCGCAAATTCGTTGCCAAGTTCAAAAGTTCATAATGAAATTCACAAACAGGTTTGTAAACAAAGCCTCTGATTGGCAATTAAATCAAACTAGCCAATCAAATGCCCAGTTTACAAACCTGTTTGTGAATTTCATTATGAACTTTTGAACTTGGCAACGAATTTGCGAAGTTCGGAACGAAGTTCGGAATCTTACGATGAAAAGTCAGCTGAAATTGACTGTAAAGACACGCACTGGCGAAATGGCAAAGAAGCCGCCAGATTTGGAGTGGTCGAGCATTTGAAACAAACACATTTCCATAAATTTAGATACTGTGCATTACATTATAACACAAAAAGGTTTTAAATTTGAAGGCCGTGCTGGCTGATACCAATGAATTGGTAAAGTAAATATGCATAGGTAAATGTAGACTTTAGTTTTATAGAGGATATGTGAGTTGATTAATAAATGGGTAAATGAAAGGGTGACAAGAGGGGAAACAAATAAAAATATTTTACTGATGACAAGATCTATATACAACTATAATTCCAAACTTGCATGGTAAATGTTGATGAAAAAAATTATGAGTCAGTACGCAGCTTCTCAGACGAATTCCTCCATTTGGAAGAAGATTTTCTGAAGAACGATGCAATTTCTTTGTTCTGCACACAATTTGAAGCAATAATTGTTAAAAGTCACTGTTCCAAGCAAGAAGCTTGGTATTATCTAAAAAAATTACAAGAGCTTTCCGCTTGAATGCTTAATTCTGATTTTCTTTCATCTAGTTTCAATCTATCCAATATATCACCTGTGAATCTCGACTATACATTAGACGTCACTGAAGACATCAGTCATCCTTCATTTAATGAACATCCTCTCAGAACTAGCAGCCGAGCATCAGGACTTCCACAGGTACGCTGCTGTAGATTAAATATACTACTTTCTCGTAACACCATTTTGTGAGTGGTAAATAAATGTTGATAATTCATGAAGAAAATTCAAAAGAAATTAATGTTTGATCAATATTTCTTTTGTCCTTTTTTACAAAAACTTTAGCCTTTGATTTTCCCGGTTAAAATGAACCATATCGCCAAAATAGGCGTGGCTCTTTCGTCCTACACCCGTAAAAATCACACATCTGCCAACAAGCCGTCAACAAGTTGTGTTCGCACTGCTCGTTCCATCTTGTAACAACCTTGTTGATATTATCACACTTGTTGCAAGGTTGTTCCAACAAGTCCAATACAGTCATCATATAACAATATTGTCACAATCTTGTGTCGTGTTGAAGTTTATTACGTACACTTCTGTAAAAATATGAGCACGGAAATAGTTTGGCCAACTTAGGCCAATATATATGATTGTGTATTAAATTATTGTAGGATGCAACGTTCCCAAGTTCTCGGCCAGCTACAGCTATGGGAGTGGTATTTGAAACTGGAAGTATGAGTAGCTGTCTTCTGTCAGATGGTTTACCATTTACTGTGGAACCCAGTCAAGGTCGTATCCCTGCTGGTGAATCTGTTTTTATCAATGTCAGGTTTGCACCCAGTGACATAACCGAATACCAAGGACTTCTGAAATTTACGTAAGTATTGAAATATAAATATTGTTATCGTAATTCTTATTAACCCTACCCCCGGGTGGTTTATTTGCTGCTACGTATGAGGGAGGGGGGAGGGGGTTAATTGAAATGGAAGCTTTAAACAATTAGAGGTTTATTGATTTTCCTGCAACGCACTAGTGGTACGTTCGCACGCTGCGATTTCTCGGGCCGATATTAGGTTTTGTTGTATGTTAATGACGAATATTTTTATTTGGTGTTGTCTCTGACAACGTATGCCACGTGTTTTTCAAATATCATTATTAAAGTGCATCTGAATTCATGTCTTTCATCATAAAACTTGCATGAGACGAACCCCCTTTTCTTGGCATTGAACGAGTTAACCCAACCAGTAATATAACTCCTATTTTGTCAACCACTTCTGCAATTGACTGTTATTTCACAAGCACGCTTACAGGAAAAAAACCCAAAAAAAACACAAAAAAACGTTTAAGTGCTGTTCGCGTGAGGACATGGCGAAAATTCTTGGAAAGTAAGATGGACTGTGTAGTAGCTTTCGAAAATATTCAATGTGCTGCGTGATTTGAACATATTCTTCCGTGTGTCTAATATGTGATTCGGTAAAAGAAATGTTGGAAAGAATTACTGTAGAATGTTGTTTTAGCAACGTGACCTCTGATGTTTAATTGAGTGCAAAGCTCATTAATTATTCACTAAACATCTAATTATCTTTCAGCATTCCCAACCTGCATCCTGATTCCTCACCTCCAGAGATCAAGTTAAAAGGTCGAAGTCTGCTTCCATATTGTCATTTCGAGCTAGACGAGTCTGACTACATCACCGGGGGGCGTCGGAATCCTGAATTGCCAGGTCCGGGGGGTGCTCCCCCTGGAACTATGCTTAATCCCAATACTAAAGTCATCGAGTTCCAGTCATGTGGTGTTAAAGTCAAGGTTGTAAGGTAGGACTAACCATTGTTGGTCGATACTCGAGACATAGTTTGGAAACGTGGCGAACTTCAATGTCTCTCTAATGAGCTACGATTTTATGTTGAGACGGCTTCACTGTCAGAGTTTCCAACAGAAGCCGGTTGTAAAAAAATCCAATGCCGAACATTTCAAAGAATCTTAGACAGTTTTGAAGAGTAAACTAAGTCAAATAAAATTCCCTTTCGATTTCTGTCATTTTGCTCATATATCAGTGACGTAGCTTATGATGACATTTTAGTTGAAAATGACTTTTATTATTTAACAATTATTCGCCGAAGGCGAAGTGATTACCGGTGAATATTCACCGAGACGAAGTCGAGGTGAATATTCACCGTAATCACTGAGCCTGAGGCGAATAATTGTTTTAGTATAAATTTTTAATGAATAAAACAAAATATCCAAGTTATCCAACTATAAGTTTAATTAAAATTCAGAAATAAAACTGTTTTCGACCGGTTTACGGTTTTAATAGTGTTGCAGTGTTTCTTGTACACGCACGCTTTCAAAATGGCTTCCTGTGCGACTTTATTGCTTTATTACAAAGTTATTTTTCTCGATTTCTGCTTAGAATATAAACACAATGATGGAATGACTTTTTTACCAGACTTAGAATTAAAAAATAGTTTCTGTTTAGCATTAATTTGTTCAGGAAATGGCTGAGAAATTTGGTAAAATGAAATGTAAAACTATATCGTTCAAATTAATATAAAAGTTTTAATACACTTTTCACTTTACAAGTTTTAAAAACACAAATAGTACAATACAGCGAAAGGACACCATACAGCACAATGAAAACACGACATAGTCAAAAGAAATAGTATCGTACAAATTGAGATATTTATAGGATACAAAACAAAATTGTTTTAAAAAGAATATCACGGCTTTTAAAAAGTCGGGATATTTTTTGCTATTTCAGATTTACGTTTGAAGCGAATGTTTCGGAGTTTTAAATAAGTTTTAAATTGTCCGTGAATATGTTTGACACAGTAATATAATACTAAATCCTACCTTTCAAGTTAAATACAACATTTTGTGCTTTTTTTCTTTTTCTGGGACGATTTTTTCAATATTTTGTCGATTTTGAAACCAAATTTGCCGAATCATTCTTTTTGAAAAGCATTATTTACTACCCAGGTGGTAAATAATGCCTCAGATTTACTAGTCAACTAGCCAATCAGAACGCGCGAAAGCTCATTTGATATGCAAAATTTATACTAATGCTCATTATTGTGTTGAAATAAAAAAAAGTGATGAACTGATTTTTTCAATTATCCATCGTATGAAAAATAATACAGGTTAAGGATTGAGGTTAACACAGGGTTTGATTGAGAAACGTTCTAGCACCCAATTGAAAGTAGCGGCTGTCCCACCTTGAAACGTAAGCGTTGTATACAAGACGTGATAATCTGTATTTTGCCGTTTCTTTTCTGCTCATTTTCCTGTATTAATATGATATTATTAGCCTTCCTCGTTGCACTTTCGTCCAGCTTGTTCAGGTTCTTAATAACAGCAGTTCTTTATAAATTTAAAAGTGTAAAATTTAAGGTTGTTTCTTGTCAGGTCCCCGTACTAAATTATCGAATTGAGAGCATCAATTTTGAAATTGGTTAAATATTACAGATACAGAGGCCAAATGATTAAATGGTTTATGCACATATGAGCAAATTTTAAATATTTGTTATCGTTAACCCACAAGATTATAAACCCTGTATTGTAGAAACGCATTATACAGTGTGATGTCTTACTGGGTCTGTTGTTCACTGTATTAAATTTATAAACTCCATTGGTATTTACAGGGAATTCTACATCATCAATCCAACCGACATGGATCTAAATTTCATCTGGACACGAGAAGACCCCTCAGACAGTGGTCCGGCAAATTTCACGTGCACTCCGAAGACAGGCCTTATTGAAAGCGGCAAAAAGATTCACATGAGGTTTGAATATATTTCAAACAACCTTGACTTAACTGAATCATTCTGGAGGTTCTTCATTCAAGAGCACAATATATCATTGCCATTTCTACTGGTTGGACATACCACTGAACCTGTTGTATCGCTGGACCGCTCACACTTTAATTTCCGTGAAATACTTATCGGTAAGATGTCTTCTTTTCTAAGCCTCAGGGTATGAGTACACAACATTTTGTCGGGCAGAATTAAGATTTTTCCTATATTATCATTTCAAGACTTACTGCCAGTCAGGCTTTTAGCCAGGGTCCTGAAAGAGGGCGTCCAATTTTGGTATAACGATATATCTACAGTAAAGGGAGAAGGGGGGGGGGGGGTTCGATAACACATTACTCTGTGGAAAACCTTTGAAGTTTACGTTACTTCATGTCAGTATCTGTTCCAAGCTTGGTCGAAATTTTTCAAACACAGTTATCTATGACATGAAAATTCAGCCAGGTACACCATCAAATTGATCAAACTGTCTAATGTATAATAATAATAATGAGAATTGAAGCTATTTCGTTTCAAATATATTAATATACTTAGGGAAATAATTGAAAATAGTTTCCCTTTTCCCCAGAATTTGGGCGTGCAAAGGCCCATTTTTCGTTCTAGGGGCGTCGCAGGACGCCTGGACGCCCTTCTGGCTAAAAGCCTGCTTCCAGTATCTGTTTCTCCGATTTTTTGTGTTGCTTCATTTCTGAACTTCTGTTCAAAACTAACGGCCAGACAAATTCTGAAAAGAATATCAAACTAAATAACCTGCTAGTGACCAGACAAATTCTGAAAAGAATATCATACTGAATAATTTGCTGACCAGACAAATTCTGAAAAGAATATCATGCTGAATAATTTAGATGATGCGAAGTGACCTTTTCCGCTTATCACGTCAGCAAAATTTACTGGAAAACGGGCTTTCGGCCTCTACGTCATTTTCTTCGGTCGTATGGTGGCAGCCTAAACTCTCCCAGTGTTTGCAAAGTGTCCGCTGCTGGATCTGGATCTGTCCCAATACCTACTCACAAGCAGGGATGGATCCATCATGATCTGGTGGTGGTGGTGGTTGTGTGTGTGTGTGTGTGTGGGGGGGGGGGGTGCTCTGCCTGCTCTGGTGCCAAGTTGTATACATACATACAAAACTTTATTTAAACCACGCTAGCCTCAAGGCTGGTTTCCATGAGGGGCGTGAAATTACCTATTTACAAGAAATTAACTATATACAAGAAATACAAAATATAAAAAAAAGTATCAGCCGTGTGTGCCGCCTGCCCATCAACATACTATATTTGAATACTAATTGTTCTTCACAGTTCGCTTATCATCATGTTATTGCTCAAATTACTGTATCTGATTTTGTCTCTATTATTTTTTTATTTATCATGAAAAATAGCACCCCCCCCCCCTGCACCCCTAACAGTCCTTTGGCAATGCACTGGAAAACATTTTTTAAATCCATATAAGGTCATAGAACGGAAATTTTATGGACCTTTATTGGAAATAGAAGGGATTTTGATCATCCATAATAATTGTATATTTCATACTATGGATACAGTATCGAAATAGTAAGGATATGATATGGATTTAGTGGTGCAAATGTAAATTTCATAGTATGGATTTCACATTTTTTCCAGTGATGGGCTCTTTAATGTCAATTTATATCTCAAACTTTCATCACTTTTGTAGGTTTTCCTGCAGAGCAAACTGTGTATCTGGTGAATGAAGAAGAAAAAGCATTTAGCTTCTCGTTTAATGAAGATTCTTGCTATGCTGAAGCTCATGCTGCTCAATTGTTTGTTGAACCCATGTCTGGATCCATTCCGGCTAAATCAAGGTAGATTAGTCGTATTTTTGCAGACGAAATATCCACAGCTGAGCAACCAATCAAATTGCACGAAAAGCACTATCCGAGTATGTAACCTCCTCGGTTAGTTTTACCAAAGCTCTAAACCATGCACCCCTACTAAGAAATATACGTTTCTCTTGTCATCACATATAGAGTGCCTATAATACTGCGCTTCACACCTACTGCCCAGAAAGAGGTCAACTTCAATGTGGTGTGTAAAGTGAAAAAGAAGACCGTGCCTCTCACGTTGAATGTTAAAGCAGAAGGTTTCGCCATGAAAGTTTCTTTGATTTGTGAAGACTCCGCTGGGAATAAAATAGAGCTAACATCATCAGGTTGTAACAGAATACAGTTTGCTGAGGTATGTACCGTGAAATGCTGTTTACAATATAGTCATGCACCCTATATGTTTACTCTTATCTAAGGCGAGTAGCGAAAAACAAGATGGCCGCACAAAAATTACTAGAAAGGGGGGGGGGGGGATTCGCGTTAGAAAGGAATAGATGTACTAGAAAAAAACTTGTAGAAACTGCTTTCAATGCAAGTTTTTAAAAGGATTATTATATATCGAAAGAGCAGCGAAAAAAGCATGTTCATGAGAATATGAATTGCAGAAAAGGTTACAGCGATAAACAATCAATACGCACTTACGTCTTTGGCCATAGTGGTAATTACTTTAGAACCATTGCCTAGAAGCGTGGCATATAAATGAGTAATCATGCTTTGAATAGGGATGACGGTCCATATTTTCCAGAGGAATACATGCATCTTATTGGCAGATGACGTCATCCCTTTGGTATATAAGAAGCCACATTGCAACTTTAGATTACTCCTGATGAAGACACCAGAGTGTCGAAATGTTGGATCGTGATTACAATTCGACTGGGTTTTGTATTTATTTATATATAAACCAGAGTAGCGAGAAAAACATGATTGATATGCGTCGTTGCCGTGAACGAACAAACTTTAAACTTCTACGACAAGGTTATATTGCCAAAACTCAATTAAATGTCTTTTTCTAGGTCGAGATTAACGAGAGAGCACTTCGTCAGCTGTTTGTTATTAATTCTGGAAAATTTAATTTCGACTTCACGTGGGATTTGCAGAACAAAAGCAAGTTAAGGCACAAGAATAACAAACCGGTAGTTTCGATCGGGCCACAAAAAGGCACTGTTTCGCGTAATTCACGTAAAAGATGTATGCTAACATTCTGCCCACCTGGAAAGTGTACTTTGCAAAACTGTACTCTTATGTTGAAGGTGAGAAAAATTATGCATGGAGTTTTTGTGGTATGGTATGATATGGTATCGCAATAATCGTATCGTATTGTTTTGTGTGATATGGTATGGTTTAGTATGTCATTGGTATGGTATAGTGCCTTCTGGCATGGTGTGGCATGGTATGGTGTAGTGTGGTGGGGTATGTTATGACATGGTATTGTTTTGTGTGATATATATGGTATGATATTTGTGTGGTGTGGTTTGATATGGTTTGACATGTCACATATGGTTTGTACGGGTCGTGGAAAGTCATGGAATTTCATTATTTCGAAATCCAGGCCTGGAAATCATGGAAAGTCATAAAACATTGAGAATTTACAGCCTCGTACCCAGGCTCTTTCGTAATTAATAGCGTTCAGAGCTCTGGGTGAGCAACTAGGCCCGCAGGGATTTTTAGGGAGGTTCCCAAGATTCCCCGCGCGCCTAAAAGCTCACCTAAAGCTCTGAACGCTATTAATTACGAAAGAGCCTGGGTACGAGGCTGGAGAATTTACATGAGCAAAATTTTCCTTTATTTCCATTGATTATTAGTCGTAACAAAAACATGAATTGCAGCAAGTGTTATAGTTTGCGCGAAGTACCGTAGTTTCTTTAGCCGCATGTAAAGGTTTGACCTGTGTTTCCTGTGGATATTTGGTCTTGGAATGGTGTTCGGAATAGTCATGGGATTTCTGTAAATGGTCGTCGAGGGTGATGAAAAAGTCATTAAATTTTAAATCGGATAAGGCATACGAACCCTATGGTCATGATAAGCATGCAGGTCTTGTTGTGTGTGATACAGTATGGTTTAGTATATCATGGTACGGCATAGTGCCCTATGGTATGGTATGATGTATGGTATGGTATGGTATGGTATGGTATGGTATGGTATGGTATGGTAAGCCACAATTTTCAAGTTGCTAAATTCGACTGCTCATCTCTTTCACATTTCATTTTCTTATGTTTAGATAACAAATGGACCAACCTACAATATTGAAATCACTGGTAGCGGCATTCGTCCATCTTTGAAGTTCTCTTTCAATCGTTTCGACTTTGGTCCATGCTTTCTGTACCGTGCTGGTATTGCGCCCCAGAGGAGCATTTTGGTCATCACCAACGAAGACAGCAAAGACATCAAGTAATTATTATACCTAACTTTAAAAGAAAAAAAGGCATTCAAAACATGAAGATTCACATTTATGTGCTGCAGTTTAGCAAGTACCCTATTTGGTCATGCAAGCATTGTGCTAAATCGTCTGGCGTTAAATAGAGTAAAATAATAAAGTAGGGTGCATTTGGGCGTAATGCAAATGAATGGATTAACTAGACACATGGACAATTGTGACATTGTGTAATTTAGTTAAATTGGAACATTGTGCATGTGATTTAGTTAATGTAAAGAAACGTTTTCGGAGATTTCTAGTCGGTCCTGATGTGGCGCTAATGCTTTATACTTTCTATTCCAGCGTTCATTGCAAATACGAGAATACGGCCTTCCTAGAGTTACTGTCACAGCCATCAGTATTATTACCCGGAGAAAGCTCAGAAATCGACATCTTATTCTATCCCAGAGAATGTAAACATTATCATGAAGTCATTCCGTTTGAAATCAACGGTCTGTCCTTAATGTCTGTTGATATACTTGGGCAAGGAACAGAAATTAAGGTACGCTTTTTACGCAGTCAACTTTTCTTATTTATGAGGAGATCATCACAGTATGTGGTCTAAACCTGCAAGACTTGGTAGAGCGAATACAAAAGCACTTCCCTTACTAAATTTGTTTATGTTATAGTTACTGATATTTTCTATTAAATATAATTTCTATTGCCTTTATTTAACGTAATTTGGTTCATTCAAAAGTCAAAGGCCATGCAAAGTCAAGATAAAGCACTGTATTAAAAGTGCAAACAAAACTTTATTTTGGCATTGATTGTATATTTTCTTTAAATCACTTGTAAAGGAAAATTATACTTTACTCTCAAACTAAATTTGACATTAATATATAGTCAACAAGACCTAGAATACTATAACAAACAATATTTTTTCGTTTAAATAAGAGAAAAATATTAATAATCGCTGTTGTTTTCGTACAACTGGCATGATATTTTTTGTGTCTTTCGTATTCCCTTTAAAAAAATAGATTCATATTTGTCTTTTGTAGTGTTATAAGTCTTTTGCAAACATACGAGTTAAATTGTCCAATTCAAATTAAAAATCGACTTTAAACAGCAAGAAAGAGGCAGCAAACTAAATAAAATTCTGCCAAAAACATTGCCGACAGTGCACGAATTCGCTCGTACGTAAACACGGGCTAGTGCTGATTGGACGAAACGTTTTTCGCACGTGTGAAATAATCGTTTCGCGTTTCTGATTGGTTGACGTTAATCTTGAAAGGGCTTTTCACATTAATAAAACCGTGCGTAAATATCAGTATCGATATAATAAATCTTAATATTTCAGTTCAGAATTGCTTCCAGTACGTAGCTTCTGAAAATTCTTGGCAACTTTTTCCATCACTACCATGGAATTACCCAAAAGCTGTGAAACCACCGGATATGGTCCTCACAATTAAAGCCGGTTACGGACGAGCAAGTTTTCTATGACAAGTTTTTATGTGACAAGTTTTATTTGCCAGGTGCACGTGTGTATATGCAACAAATTTTATATGACAAGTTTTCATATGACAAGTTTTATTTACTGGTGTGAACGTGTCCACAAGTTTACTTTGACAATGTATTAGTAGCCAGCAATGTTATACAGCGGCCAACGCGAACGCTGGTCAATCACATCAAATGCTCAGATTACTTTGACAAGTTTTCTTTGTTGACCCATACAGACGAACAAAATTTGTACTTTGACAATTTTTTCTATGACAAGTGCACTTGTTCAAAACTCAAAAGCTAGCATCATAGCTTTTGAACAAGTGCACTTGTCATAGAAAAACTTGTCAAAGTTGCGCGTACAGACGAGCAAATAAAACTTGTCACATAAAAACTTGTCATAGAAAACTTGCTCGTCTGTAACCGGCTTAATAAAAAGAAACTTAAATTTATAAATACTGAATTTTATTCGGGGTTATACCAATCAACGGCCAATTTTGGAAAGTCTGAAAAAATCACTCTATCCGGCTGATAGCGCTTTTCGTCCTTCGTACAACCGCCCGCTGGGCGGTAACAGTAGAAGAAAAATGAAATTCCATGCCAATTGCCCAAGATAATTCTACTAAGAACATTCCTCCAGTAGTGAGGATGTGTCAATTTCTAAAAGCGTCTGAATGGCAGCTTTATAACTCGTAACAAAAGCTAGATACGGGCGATACGAAAAATCAATCCATTTTTTCAACAGAAATTGATTTGGTTACATCATTCATTCAACATATTACCATTTATAGGTGGACGTATGCAACCCTGACGATCGTAAAGTGAACTTCGGTGCCCTCCGTATTGGCCAGTCAGCGGAACGTATTGTGAAACTACGCAACAACAGTCCAGCGGCAATCACATTTTCATTGGTCATTACTCCATCTTTGCCGATTCTTCAACAGTCTTCTGTTCTTACTGTATCTCCTTCGTCTGAAATCACGTTAGAGCCGAATGGAGGTTCATGCAATGTCCATGTGATGTTCACGCCCACTACACGAATTCCACAGTTTACTGAAGAGGTATTTCATAATTTATATTTTTTACTTGGATCACGGACACAGTTTATTTTGTGATCCCAAAACCATTTATTTTGTATAAAAAATATATTTTTGATAAAAACTAATGCCGAAAGAGCGAAGATAAAAACATAACAGAATAAATTTTTTTTCAAAAATTTAAAAGCAAAAACTCTTTGTAGTCTTTATGAAAGTAAAGTCAACAAGCACTTGTATTGTCTGAAAAATCTTAGATGTGTAAAAATTTCAAGATTTACAGCAATGTTCGAAGTACTGATTTAAAAAATGAACAGCGGTGTTTTCTTAGGTTTAAGCCAAGTTGTGTGCATAGCCAAACTGTTAAAATATTACCATGCTGAAGAGCCTGTAAATGCATGCACTAGTTGTTTATATAAAGCCTATAAAATGCAACCTACTTCATATATTTTAGAAATTGATGGTTCTTCAGTTAGAAGTCTTAAACATTGTTTTTTTTTCGTTTTGTACAAAAAAATTTAAAAAAAAACAATGATCGTGTTGCCATGGCACACATGACGCGAGCAACACGAGCCTGTGTTCAGTGTTGGCGTAATTCGGAATACTTCAGGTTGAAACCAGAGGGTTGAAACAGTGTTTGGAACATAAAGGCGAGGGGTGGCTGCATGCATGTATGTAGTATTTAAAACACGAGGCGCAGCCGAGCGTTTTAGATATGATAAAACGTGAGTTCGAGTGTTTTGAATAGCTTAAAATACGATTACAAAAGAATACTAATTAGGATGAACAATTATATAATACTAATTAGGATGAACAATTATATAAAGAATACTAATGAAGATGAGTTTTATCAGATATAAGGTCACTCCACGTGACATATTATGGCTGACATGATTTGCCACAAGGTTTATGAATTTTTAATGAGTATTTTAATTCTAGTAAAAATCTAGTAATCTCGTTTTTGTTCCAGGTGATGTTAGAATGTGCAGGACTGTGTCAAACAGTGTTCCTTGTCTCTGGTACGTGCCAGGCAGTTGACATCAAGCTAGACAGTACCTCAGTTCCATTTGGTGCAGTAGTTATAGGAAGTCAAAGTTCCCGTGTCCTGGTCATGCAGAATCTTGGAGATATTGGTGCGAGGTTTTCATGGAACATGAATGAATTCAGTTCTGATTTCTCAGTCGAACCAATCAAGGGGTATTCTTCCCCGGGAACTGAGGTCTCATTTGAATTGAAGTTCTGCCCGCAGAAAGTTAACCAAGATATCAGGAATGAGGTAAGGCTGTTCTTTTTTATTGGAGAATTTAATAGCTGGCCATTCATCGCTGACGAATTTCTAGGCGCAGGAGATAAATAATTGTGTCGCACTCCCCAATTCCGACACCATTCTCCTGTAATATTTCAATTCCAGGCAGCAGTTTGAATTGTAGGCTTTTTCGCTGACAACTCGGTAGAAAACAGCAAAATTATGCTACGATCCCTTGTTACCTCCATCTTTCTGTATAAATTGACCCTAGAAGTTCCTATCACGCAATTTTCAATCCATCTAAACATTGGGTATACCCAATGCAATGTGGGATACATGTGGGTCAAACATGCTTTGTTTGACAGTGGCGTGACGTAAGGACTTCTGATGTCAATTAGTTTGTCCATGCTGCCTTGGCCACCGAGTTTCCTGCGGAGGAGGCTATTTAGGGACCGGTCATTATTTATGGCGGGGGGTGGCACCGAAGAGAAAAGGGTTGGGCAAACAAAATTTTGAGTAAGTAAAAGGTTGGGTAAATAAAAAACGAAACGACTCAAAGGTTGGGTAATAAAAAATTATTTTCATTTCCAAAGCATAACTCACTCAAATATTGAAGACTGAAAACTTCAATGTCAACAGTCATATGTCAATACAATATGTGAATCAGTCACTATCTTGATGATTTTCCGATTTGTTGGGAGACAAATGCTGTCTCCAAAGAAAGTAAATGTGCAGACAACATGAAACTTTAGACTGCAGAAAAGTCAGTAAATTTCACAAGCCGAACGTTATCCGGCAAACTCGTATCACAGAAGTGGTAAAGGACATGTGTGACAACTGAATGACATCCTTTTGTAACGTTTTTGGCCAGGGGTGGGTATTTATTTTTAAAATGATATTTGAGGTTGGGTAATCAAATTTTTGATTTTTTAATGGTTGGGTCAGCAAAATTTTTGGCACGAAAAACATTTCTCTTTGGTGCCACCCCCCACCATAAATAATGACCCGTCCCTTACTAAAAACTGTTGTGTTTTATAAATTACCAAATAAAATCTCTTGTTCAATTTCACTAAAGGGTGGAAAACCTGATACGTTTGGAGCAATTTGAAATTTACTAGTTTACTTAAATGTTGTCTAGTTGAGTTGTATGATTGAAGGAAGCAATCCATTGAAATTGGTGCTAACTGGAAGTTGTGTTTTCCAAACTCCTGTGAAAGAGGTATGGTATACTGACAATACCTGCACGCACGTCGTGTTTTTGCACAGAGTACTGAGGTTATAGTTAAGCATTTCTATTAGATGGTTGGGCAAAAAGAACATAGCGGGGTATCTACGTTAAGGATGTAACTACCTATATAGAAAAAACATTCATTGGCATTTCGAAAAAAAAGTCGCGGGACGAAGAACGGCCATATACATGTTCTCCGAAGAACGGCCATATGATTATCACAGTTTGTCAAGTTGTGATGGCCTGGAAGCCCGGCAAACTTCAAAGCCACAAAGTGGAAAACCTTTGTCTGATGTTGAACTGTAACTTGCCTTAAGGTACGTTTACACGCTGCGATTTGTCGGGCCGATTTTGCTCGCTGTATGTAAATAACCTGTCGTGAGTACTCGCGTCAGCACCTTGCGATTCACAAAATCGGGAGAAAAATCTGTTACAAAGCACAGATTTTTCTCACGATTCAACGATTTCTCTTCCGTTGTAAAGTTGTTGAAAACTTTTCGCACGCAGAAAACTATAATATGAACAGACGAGAGAGCGGACAGCTTCAATTGAACGTTTAAATCGCTAAATGTCGAAGAAGGGGCATCGATAATTTACCAAAATCGGCCCGACAAATCGCAGCGTGTAAACGTAGCTTTACACAAATCCTTTGTCTCAATTTCATTAAATATTATTCATTGTGGTTGCACGTTTCATCTCAGCTATCCCTATTGGACGGTTACTTCATTATACGAAAATACAATGAGCTCAATCACCGTGACCGTGCACAAATTAACAGAATCTCAGACAATGACTTATGAATGACTTAACAATGACTTATGTTTAGTTTCCAGATCATCATACCTTGATAGACTATGTATGTCAGGATAGTTCTACCATCCTGTCAACTTTCCCTGTGGGAGGAAACCGGAACGCCCGATTAAATATCTATACGACTTTCGGCAGAGCCTTGACAGATTCTTTTCACATGAGTCCGTAGCGAGGATCGAACCCAAAGCTCCTAAAATTTGCGATGCAACATCACAGCATTTATTTTTTCTCAGGTTATTCACTTTTCAACGCACGTTCGTACGCGTGAAACTCGTAGTATTGTGTTGAACAACCGTAGTAACCTCCTGTGGCAATTATGTCCGAAAATCGACGGCGCGTATTGGTCAGGTGCTGATCTCATTACTGTGGAACCATTGCAAAGTAAAAATTACGAGTTGATATACAGGCCATTGGTGATGACACACGAGGGGAAAAGACACCAGGTACTCGAATAGGAGAACTTTGAATGAAATGATTGGTATAATAAGGAAATTGGCAGGCAACCCCCTTTTCTGTAGGTAAGGAAGGTTGCGCCCACTATAAAATCATTTTGGTTAAAATTTCCTTAAATACCAGAAATAGCATGCACTATTTGGGTTATTGAACTTAATATTCCTGGTTAAATTTGCAAGGCGGAAACTTGAAATGTTTGTATATTAATATTTTTTGGACAAAATAAGTGCTTGTTCACCTTGTTGACTTTACTTCTATAAAGAGTTTTTGCTTTTAAATCAGTTTTGTTAAAAAAATTATATTCTGATTTCTGTTCATGTCTTCTGTTCTTCGCTTTTTCGGCATTATTTTTTTCAAAAATATATTTTTAACCAGTTTAAAGGCATGTTTACATGGAGGTAGTGTGAGCCTAGCAGAATGGTTACCCTAGTAACCGCGAAACCCTAGTCTCTTGTGTTTGCGCGTTCCGTTTACATGCGCGCTATAGGGTTACCTATAGGGGTAGGGTTACCCTCATGTCAAATAGATAGGATGACCCTGCAGAAGGGCTATGTTTTTTGTTTACATAAGCCAAGTAAACGCCAGATAGGATCACCCTACCAAGCGGGCCATGTCGTACCAGCTCTGAGTATCAACACGTGTATATATTTTAAGCCATATCATGAAAATATAAGAGGACGGATACTCACTCGCATAAATAAAAGTTCTGCCACCAGAGTATGAATGGTGTCAGTGAAGAGATTTTGGGGACGAAGCGGGAAAGGCTCGCAGTCGGCCGAAATCCTAGCAAAGCTATTTTGCGCTATATAAAACAATATAGCGCCCTGCTAATGTGCTGTAGTGTGCGTAGTGTGCTGTATGCATATAAATGTAGCGGAGTGCCATTTAAAATAACTGCATGAGATGTAAACGCGCTGTAAAAGAAATGCTGCGTAGTGCCATAAGATTAGCGTATAGTGCGCTATATAATTTAAGAATAAAGCGCACTTAGCTCATTGCTACAAATAAAAGTTATAGCGTTCATGTGCTGTATTTAGGAATGTAACGGAATAACACGGCATTCAATGCATGTGAATTATACGAATTTGAGCCTTTAAGCAATCACTGGTAGTATGCCGACCTTGTAATTCTGCAAAATCTTTTATGACGCCGCAAAATTCTAAAACGTATAACAAGCACTGGTGACCTTACCTCATGTAAACATTGATCGTTATTTTTGACCCTCTTGGTATGTTACCCCTAGTGGTAGGGTCATCATACTTCCATGTAAATAGGTGTTTGCTAACATGTAAACAGTTGCTGGGTGTATTTTCATTGTGCTTTTATAACCGTTAATTTTTCCCGTATTTTTTCCGCCGCCATATATCCTGCTAGTAGAGAGCCAATCAGATTATATCCGGTATAGGTGTCTATATAATAATATTTCATATCTACCTATGGTTAAATTTACTATAGTCGGGAAAGAGTGAAAATGACAACGAAATGTTAGCCAGGAAAATTAAGTTAACCCAAACATAGGGTTATTTAACCATAATGATTTTAGAGTGCATGCACCCTCTGTACCCTCCATGCAGTAAATCCATCCATAATATGTTACCGCGCAAAAATGATAATATTCAATTATTAATTTAGTTCTTCTCGTATAAGTTCCACATGTTATTATACCATTGCTATTTCTTTCAACAGGGTTCCGTATTCTTTCCCCTGCCCGATGGCAATGGTTTGCTGTACAACGTGACCGGAATTTCTGAATCGCCTAAAGCTGTCAGTAATATTGTCCGGGATATACCATGTAAAACCAACTATACTGAATTATTGACTGTTAACAATTGGTTGAAAAAACCTCAAAGGTATATTTGTATTTGTTACATTTACCAGTATATGCAACAATAGACCTCTATTGCCCTATTTGAGTCAATTTGCAATTTGAAATTAGCACTCTGTAAATTCCAGAAATGAAAAGACTGGTCAAAATTAGATAGACTATATTTTAAAAAGTGGCACTAGCGTCGTTTTTAGAAACAGAAAATTGGATAGAAAATGTATGGAATTTTGCAGTAAACGAGCATGCGTGCTCTTCAAACCTCGATTCATGGCACGTCGGCTCCAAACTTTTTGGACTTACTAACTTTGATCTTTCCATTTGTGGTAGTTACAGAGTCTGAACATCGAATTTTACATCGATTCAAAAAACGTGATGATAAAGGTCTATGATACTACAGTTTGCAATCAACTATGAACTTGGGCTATGATAACGCTTCGAGATGGCAAAGGATTGTATGTTCATAGAGTCAGATAGAAATTTTTGCTTTCCTCTTTTGCTCTACATTTGCATCGCATTCAAGCTGCTAGGTCAGACATATTTTGTCGTGCTGATATGACGATAATACCCAAGTATGGAAATTGGATTTCCACACTATCTAGTAAATATTTTTTTTAAAAATTTTCAGTGAGTGCTATTTTCATACTCCGTATACATGGTATAGTAACATCTATATCTGTATATTATGGCAGGTTTTTTAATACCTCATTTAGTATTGAGGAACTTACATATCGGTGTGACACACACGATATTTCACAAGCTTAAACACCTCCTACACAGCAGATTACTAGTTTCATATTATTCTTGCACTGCCGAGTGCAACGTCACTAGTTTATGGAACTAAGTTTATGGAAAAATACGGAACTAGTTTTTCATATATCGGAAGATGGTTCTGAAATAGAATTCCATATCTCTGAGGATGTTTGTGAAATAAATCAGATTAAACAAACTAATGACTTTAAGCATGTTTTCTTTCAGATTCCGCGTAATTACTGAGATGATAAAACCGGACAAACTAGATGGTTCTACCGTATTGAAAGGTCTTCAGTATATCGATGTTCCTGGACAGATGAAGAAGGATTATAAAATAGATTTCTATGCCCACAAGGAAGGGACGTTCAGTGCTAAGGTTTGTTCATTTTGGTAAAATAGGACATTCTAACACTGGAATTTTTTTCAAAATCCTTACTATGGAAGTAGTATGGATCTTAGTTGAAAATAGTATGGAAATCTAATTTTAGTACTAATTGTAATTTCCATACTGTGGATATAGTATGGAAATATTATGAATATAATATGGATTTAGTGATGCAATCGCAAATTCCATTGTACGAATTTCCAGCGTAATAAGCCAATTTTGGGTTTCAACTGCTCATCCAATATAGTAATGAATGACTGGATTACTTGGAGAACAGACAGTGGGATTCTCAAACCAATAAAACCAGTGGTGGATCCAGCAAAGTTTTTTTGTTTTTTTTGGGGGGGGGTTGCTAACCAATGGCGAAACGAGCGCCGAAGGCGCGAGGTTTGTAGGGTGGTCCGGGGGTATACTCCCCCGGAAAATTTTTAAAATTTGGGTCTCTGAAATGGCATTTCCAGCATTCTGAGAAAACACTCTGGAAAATTTTTAGATTCTGAAAACATTTAAAAATTCAGAATATTTAATATTGGCTATTCCGCTAGTGTCAACTGGTGATACGCAACTGAATTCCTTAACATAAGTTGGTTAGAGTTAGGATAAACGTCATTTTTGCACCCCCCCCCCCATGCACCCCCCTGTTGACCAGATCCCCTAAATCCACCACTGAATAAAACAGACCATGGGAAATTTAATCTTCATCGCAGATGGCCTTATGGCTCCAACCTGTTAAAATAGTATAAAGCTTGAGTAAGTGATGTTATAAAGCATCAAGATGGCCATAACTACATGTAACCTTCTGGACAATATTCAGTATACCGCGCAATTTTGTCTGCCAATAAATTTCGTAAACATTCGAACTTTCGACACCACACCTAATTTTAGTGTACAGTGACAACCAATTTGCGCAATGATAATGCGAATGTGTGCAGTGATATAAACAGTGAAAATGTGCAGTGACAACATTTTGCTGTGATCAATTTTTGTTTTTTAAAATAATGTATTTTAAAATATGCTATTCCAAGAATTGCATGCGATATAAAAGCAATCAAAATAATGCACCGTTTTGTATAATTAGTGGAAGACATTTCTAATTGTCTGAACTTTGTGAAAAGAAAGCCTGATTTGGTTTAAAAAGTCTTGCATTGATTGCGGTTTCTGAATAGCATTTACTCTATGGGCGCTTTCCATTTAATGACCTGACCGGTCAGCCACGAATTTTTGTCTCCAAAGATCTGGTCTATGTTTCTCAAATATCTAGCGAAAATGGACCTCATTCTAATTTTATCTAAATTTTCCGGTCATATAGGCCCAAGCCCAAACGTTTTGTGTTCCATTCAACAATTTGACCGTTCTGGCCGTGTTAATGGAAAGCACCCTATGAGTCACTCCATGCAAAATAATTGTCTCCTGAAACAATGAAGAATATAATGCGGTGCAGCTGGCTTTGCGAAGGCGTCCTTTTTTTTACCATGTTTTGACGATTTCTTGTTCTTTCATTTTAGATTATCTTCAAAAACGAGCAGACATCAGAATATTTATTCTATTACGTGACATTTAAAGCTACTCCACCTGGTATAATATCAACTATCGATCTTACTACACCAGTGCGTCAGTCTGCATCTCACGTCATCAGTTTGTATAATCCATTAACTGTGCAAGTCAACTTCTCGACTGCTTCGACGTTATCAGACATTCTGCTTCCACCAAATTTCACTGTGCCACCACAATCGGAGGTAAGAGGTTTCCTGATATTGGGGTTCAGATATTCAATTCCCCAAAATACGAGGGGGAGGTGAGAGCTCTAAAACTTTCAACTGCCTTTTTTGTTTGACATTTAGTAAATTAAAAACAACGAAACAAAACAAAAACAAATGATTACTTGAGTATGCAAATCCTATGAAAATCGTTTCGATGATGATTCATACCATATTATTTGAGCTAGGATTAGTTAGGCACTGTTCAGCCAGCAAGAAAGGCAGTTTTGGACAGCCCATATTCTTGTAATCTTCAGTTGCCATGTTGGAGAAACATTAACAAAAGAATGTTATTAGCAGCTGTTGTATTTGGAACGTGTTTTCCTCTCACATCGCCGCTATATCTTTGTTTTATAAATCCCAAGGGGTTTTGTTTAGTTTTCTTTATTCCTCATATATTATATCTTCTTGTTTTTGTAGGGATCTTTTACATTCGACTACCTTCCACTAAAATCTGGTGAGGTAACAGGTCGTCTGACATTATCCAGTTCCGAACTCGGATTTTATCAATATGACCTGAACTTGACAGTAACACCAGCTGGTCCTGAAAATCAAGTACATTTCCGAACTTATCTTGGTTCAACACAGAATCAAACATGTCGTTTTATCAACTTCTGCAAATCCCGTGTTGAATACATTTGTAAGGTAAGGGATAGCCTTGTGATTGAACTCAAGGTGAAAGAGAAACATATTTGTTCACAAGACATGTGGACTTGACTTTCACGTGCGCTTGCCATGCTAAAACAGACAAACATGGAAACGAGGCCATTGGGGAAAAAGTGCAAATAAACAGGAAAGTCTATTTATTCAATATTCGTATGTTTTTTAAACAACATACAATAGCTCAGTCAACGAAAACATCCTCGTCATCGATAACTAAAGGCGACTATGAATTATATCCCGTTGAGCATTCTAATCCGCCATAGTTGTTGAAACTGTTGTCTGTAGAAATTCTGAGACGTAAAATCTTCATGTTTATTTTCCCAGGTTGACAACCCTGACTTCCATGTCGAACGTTCGATCACAGCAGCTTCAGCCTCAAGTGGAGGTACTGAAGTTAACGTCGAGGTGATATATGAACCTAGTTGCCTTGGCAACTCCCGCGCTACATTACTGCTGACGTCACCAATGGGTGGAGATTACACCTTCCCTTTGTACGGTTATGCCGCCCCACCTAAACCACAAGGACCATACACGATCAAGGCTGGTGCAAGTGCTTCGATACCTTTCAAAAACGTGTTCCCCCAGGCTACACAGTTCACGTTTCATGTTGATAACCCCGTGTTCAGTGTCAAACCAACGGAGACAATACGAGCGAAGAAAGTACACAATGTTGTCGTGACTTTTGATGGTAACCAAGGCAACGCAAAGACAACACGTATGGGACGGTTGGTTGTTGCTTCTGCTTCGAGTGCTAGTCTCACCCACAACATTGAGTGGGTTTATTATCTTAAGGGCGTTACCCCATAAATTCTCTTCTGCTTTAAATAGACAACCTTGTTTGTACATGTTTACACCCCTGTATATTTCTGTATATTTTGGTAATTTTATTGCCTGCAGTTATAGATATAATAACACTTTTTATGTGTGCTTTAAATATGACATTACATTTACAATAAACTTTTTACCATAATATTTAGTGCATTCGTGGGGTTTTTTTCTTAAAATGTACCAATGACACCTTACTCGTATTTAATGGGTGATGATCATGTGCAAGGGCTGATCCAGGGTTTTTGATGACTGGTTTACTAGGTGAAAAGGTTCACCCAAATAATAGGGTGGTCCCCCCCCCGGAAAAAAATTAAAATTTGAGGCTCTGAAACAGCATTTCCTGCGTTCTGGCGTCGCTTTTTAAATAAATTTAATGATTAGAAAATGCATGTTTATAAGTGATTTTTTTACTAATACGCAGCTCAAACAATGAATTGAACCTTTTCCGAACCGTATTAGCTAGTGCCTAGTGATAAAAATATAGGATCCGCTAATTGCTGACACATCGATTTAAATCTACACGCTTTAAATCCAACTCTAACGAACGCTTCCCAATCATTTCCTGATTCTCAATCGCCAAAGCAATGATCAGTAGGTCTAAATATGCTCGGTAGGCCACGCATAATCAAATTTCAATAGATTAGACAACATCAATTTTATGAAACAGGATACTCTTTAAATCAGTTATATACATGGAAGGTTATAGATTTTCTTTCTTTGGAAAATCTGAACAGGTTTATGTAAACCTGTCAAACCTGTCTAAATCCGCCCCTGATGTGAATGTCCGAACGCGTGGTGCCGATGAGTGTGTGGTGCCGATGAGCACGTTTTGTACGTGTGTTTTACTTTTACGTTAATTTGCTGCAAAAAAGCGTATATAGAAACATGTTAATTTTAATATTTCTATCTTACTTGACGGTAGTTTAATTTAGTGTATTTAAATTTTGGCAGGGACAGGGGGTGCACAATTTCTCTGAGGGGTGGAAAGAATTTTTTTGGGGGGTGGGGTGCGCACCCCCCCCCCAGAAAATCCGTCCTTGTGTAAAATATGTATTAATCATTAAGTCGGTTACAGACGAGCAAGTTTTCTGTGACAACTTTTTCATATAGAAAGTTTTTATATGGAATGTTTCTCTGTGTGCACGTACGGCAGACTTTTTTGCTTTCTGCCCACTGCAATATATAGGCTACTACAACGATATATATCGCTGTGTATAATCGCATACAAGTGCTGAAATTGCTTTGTTGGCCCATACAGACGAGCAAGATTTGCACTTTGCCATTTTTATAACAATTGTTCAGAGCCTAGAAAATTTTGGCAAAGTTGCTTACTGACAGACTATATAGCAAATAGAACTTGTTATATGAAAACTTGTCACAATATAAAATTTGATTGGTCCATGAAACAGGAAGTTAGGAACTTTTTAAGGAACTTATCAAACTGTTGAGGTGTTCCTTCAAGTTAGGAAATGAATTGGTCAACATTTTTCGGAACGCTTCTATTGGCACAACTGTAATGGTTGTAAAACTTTTAAAATGGATAAAAATTTAGTACTTTCGACTTTCGTCCCTCAACCTCGACTTTTGACCCTCGATCTCGACTTTTGACCCTTAACCTCGACTTTTGACCCTCGACTTTCGATCCTCGACCTATGACTCTCGACCAATGACCCTCGACCATTGACCTTAGAACTTACTCCTCGAACGAACCAATCACATTGCTGTATTCATGTTTCGATCTGCTTGGCGCGAAAACTGTAATAATTGTCTTATATGAAAGATTTCATGAAGTATTTATAAGCAAGAAATTGATTGCGGGCGCTCTTTGTTTACAAAAATACAAAATGGTCGAAAAATGTTCTGCAAATTTAGAATGTTTATATTACAAAACAGTGCAAAAACCATGCGAATTATTTAGTTTATATACAATTCTTTGCTTACTTGTGTAAAGCATGGAAGTAAGCGACAAAAAGAAGAAACTTGGCGTATTTTATCGCATCGGTAAGTAACTTTGTGACAAATATTTTATATACAGACCTGTATTAATACAGCTAGTATTAAAACAATGTCAGTGACCTTGAGTTAATAATATTATCTAATACCAGTGTAATAGTATTGAGAATTTTGATTTTATGTTTTGTAACTTTGTTGTTGCAGTAAAAAGACGAATATTGCGATATCAAAGTGGCAGTCTAGGGCTGTTTCCTTTACGCCCATTTGGCGGTAAACCTGCTGAAGGTCATGTTAGGGATAATGTGTATTGTGCTCAAGTTGTCTGGGCATTGGCTCTTGCTTACAGGTATACAGTTGTAAAACTAAAGTTATTAGCTTATGATGTATCCACGCACTGTCATGTGTATCAGACATTCCAACTCTCCCGATTTTACCGGGAGTCTCCCGAAAATTCATGCAATCTCCTGGTCTCCCGATTTTTATAAAATTCTCCAGATTTTTCAGAATATTAAGGAAATATAGTAAAAAACTATTTAAATACTGTTTTTAGCAACAAATAGTCTGTCTTGACCTTTTTATGAAGTTCCTTAATGGCAATTTATATGATCACTTATAACAACATCTTCCCAAAATGCAGGAAATGCCATTTCAGAAGACTTAATTTTTATTATTTTTTCCCAGAAGAACTAGATTTCAATTCACTGAACAGTCTCCCTAAATTTTACCTCAAGTAGTTGGAATGCCTGGTGTATGTAATGTACGCATCAAGCAGCAATTTATAGACCAGGGATGCCGAGGGGGGGGGGGGATTGCCCCAGGCCCCCACCTTAATAGGGCCCCAATTTGAGAGCGAGAGCCTAAAATTGAGTAGGTTCTTTAAATTGGTCAGAGCATTTTTGAAGTTGAGGGCCCCTTACAGTAGCTCCAAATTTATGCAGTTTAACTAAGTTCCAGTTGGTGACTGACTTGGGTCAAGCTTAAAAATAGTGATGTCATGGGGCCCCCGCAGAAGATTTTCCCCAGGCCCCGCGAATTCTCTCGGCGGCCCTCAGTATAGAACACCATATATACATTCAAATCAATCAATTTAAATGCAATTAATAGCATTTAGTGAAACATCTATAAATTATCTCTGTAGATTGTTCAGTGGTTTGTAAACAATATACAAATGAACACATACCTGACTAATACATTAAAAAATGCACAATAATTAGCAAGTGTCCATGTTTGTTCAAAATAAACTCTCAGGGAACAAAATCTTTGGCACACAAGCAATACACATTAAATCCCATTTTTCCAAGTTTGAAATTGATCTTTTGCAGAACTCAAAAGTAAATCTTGGAAATTAATCTAAACTAGATATAAATTAACCACTTTGATATAACATACATGTAGGTGTCTAACAGTCCACTGTGATATAACGTAGGCCTCTCTCTCGTTCCCATCGAACGCCAACATTTGACTGTCTAATGCCAGACAATTTTAGCTTGTCAAGGGGAGAGCACTAGCTGGCGTTCGTTGAGTTAATCAGACTATCTGCCTGTGCATCTAGTTGGCCCATTAAATTACAATGTGCCCAATGCACCCTATTTTATTGTTTTATTCTGTCTAATGCCAGACAATTTTACTCATCAAGGGGAGAGTGCCAGTGCTCAATGGGTTAACGTTATCTGAAACCTACCAAATGGATTAATTTTTCTGATCAGTAATTTTCTAATTTCTTGCAATATTGTCATATAAGACAAGTGGATGATGACAAAGGAAGGAACTATGAACTGGAGCAAAGTGCAGTGAAATGCATGAGAGGAATTCTCTTCTGTTACATGAGGCAAGCTGCAAAGGTGAATAGAAAACAAATATTAAGTAATTGATATATTTTGAAATATATAGATTATAGTGATTTCATTGTTTGTCTAAACGTAACTATATGCTGTAGGCCCAAAGTAACTAATTAATATATAGTAATTAAAAATAGGCCACTGAAATCACCAACCATAATAAAGATGTAACCTGTTTGTCCTGCATATTGTTTCATGCATGAGCATTTATATAAAAAAAAATAGAAAAAGAAGACCCGACCTACCCTGCTTGAGTTTTTGCAACAGGAAGTGGGAAATCC
>CACRXK020003383.1:0-36586 GCA_902702795.2 Paramuricea clavata | reverse complement strand
TTATTGCTGGTTAGATTATCCCCACAAGAACAATAGCTGCCCAGCTTATAGCATAAGATGAATCATTTTGCAAAGGTTTGCAAAAGTAGTCAAAATCGAGATCAAAATAAATTTCCTCGACAGCCTCGCTCATCACGCCAATTCAACAACTCGTCAATTAACACTGTTAATAGACAGCACACTGACGATGAAAGCAACTCATCCTCGGAAGATGAATACATCTACATGGTGAACACAAGCTCAGTAGTTGCGTCCAAGGACAATTTGACTTCCAAATTAAAGATCAATCGAACGATTTTCGAGCACTCATCGACACCGGGGCGTCTATCAACATTATAGACGAGCCGACATTTCAACACTTATGTAAACAAAGACCTATTAAATTACATCGTTCAAAAGCACGAATATATGCGTATGCTGCACAATCGCTGCTTCCTATGCTGGGAGTATTCGAAGAAATCATCGAGTCGAAGACAAAGATGACAACCGCCAAATTTCACGTCGCAAAAGGGGACAATGGCAACTTGCTTTGCTCAGAAACTGCAAAACAACTACAAAAGTAAACACAACTGTGAAAGTGCCAAACGAATTCACACCTGAGGCAGAAGCCACTGAATTCATTCAAAGTCTGACAAATGAGTACGAGGACTTATTCAGAGGAATTGGGTGCCTGAAAAACATAGACCCTAACATGGCTATACATAGACCCTAACATCAAGCCAGTTGCGCAACCAGAAAGGCGTATACCATTTCACATCCGGGAGAAAGTAACTCACGAACTGGACAAGTTAACAAAGCAAGGTATCATTGAGCCCTGCTCTGGCCCAACTCCTTGGGCCTCGCCCCTATTTGTAGTACCAAAACCGAAGAACCCAGAAGAAACAAGAATATGTGTTGACATGCGTATGCCCAATACAGCGATAATCCGTGAGCGCCATCCCATGCCTACTGCTGACGAACTTATCCACAAGCTAAATGGCGCAAAAGTCTTCTCAAAACTCGATCTTTGCCACAGATATCACCAAATTCTCTTAGCTCCTGAGTCTCGTTACATTACGACCTTTCGTACCCATAAAGGACTGCACCGCTATGTACGACTTAACTATGGCACATCAGCAGCCTCAGAAGTTTTCCAGTATGCTATAAGCCAAGCCATTGCTGGCATTGACGGAGTTGTCAACATCAGTGAAGATGTACTCATATTCGGTAAAACACAGCTTGATCATGACACAGCCCTTAAAACTGTATTTGAACGATTGCGACAAGTCTGCCTCACCCTCAACAAATCGAAATGTGCTTATAACAAGGGTACATTGGAGTTCTTTGGTATGATTTTCTCTGCAGATGGCGTCAGCCCGGACCCAAAGAAAATAGAAGCTATCGTCAATGCTCCCCATCCAACCAATGTGAGTGGAGTCCGCAGCCTGCTGGGTATGACAAATTACTGTTCAAAGTTTATTGCAAACTATGCAAGCATTACAACGCCCCTTCAACAACTCACAAAGAAAAATGCGAAGTTCCAGTGGCTACCAGTCCATGAAAATGCCTGGAAAACACTAACAAAAGCTCTGACTTCAGCTCCAGTGTTATGGCATACTTTGATACTACCAAATGCACAGAACTCATAGTCGATGCCTGTCCAACTGGTTTGGGTGCTATATTACAGCAGCATACCCCAGGAAACGAAGACTACAAAGTGATTGCCTATGCAAGTCGAGCACTCAGTCCCGTCGAACAAAGATACAGTCAAACCGAACATGAAGCCCTCGCCATTGTTTGGACAATGGAAAGATTTCATATTTATAGATATGGAACAGAATTTGTCCTGTATACAGATCATAAACCATTAGAGTTGATCTGCAATAACCCTAAGTCCAAACCTCCTGCACGGATCGAGCGATGATTCCTACGTCTTCACAAATACCGTTTTCGAGTCCAATATAGCCCCGGGAAGGACAATCCCTCAGATTATATGTCTCGACACCCCCTGAACACAAGTGCAAAACATTGTCAAGGCGAGTTAGCAGAAGAGTACATCACCTTCATTGCACAGCACACTACTCCAAAGTCCATCAGCCTGGAAGAAATTAAACAGCAAACAAAAGATGACCATCTTGATGATCAACCGTCAGATGAAGAAGAGGATGAGATGGTAAGAAACGAACAGGATCAAGAAAACGAAGAGGATGAAAGAAGGTACCCTGCAAGGGATAGACAACAAACAAACTTTTATCATGATCCGGACTCGGCAATTCTCAGTCATTAACTTATTAACTGGTAAATAGGGTCCAGGTACTATTAAAACAAATTTTGAGTTATAGTTTTGCATGTTCTGAAGTTAGAAAGTATTAAATGTGAAGGTAGGGAGGAGTGTGATGATGACGTTAACGTCACATACCGTATATAGACAACAATGCTTTGCGAGGACATAAGCTAGACAGCATGGCGAACAGTGCATGGCGAGCTTGATATTATTGTATTTGAAAAACAACTTATAGTTAATAAAGCTTGGATATTACATCATTGACATTTTTAAAAAGTCTTTGAAGACATTTTTATTTGAGAAAGCTTTTGCTTGAAGTTTAGATCATAGATTACGTTGATATATATTATAGATTAGTATTTTTAGAATATGTATATAATGTTGTTCTTTTAATTCTTGTAATGATCATTTGAAAATGTACTTCCATTGATTTATGCGCAATATAAATTTTATAGTAATAATAACAACTGCCTATTCATAGAATCACATGTACAGTATTTTTAGATATACATTTTATTAATCACTTTAGAGAGGGTTATTAAAAGATGAAAAGATAAAGCTCCCTTACAATGCTAACATAAGGAATCCTTCCACTTCATGCTCATCCAACAGTGAGAAACTCAACTTATCTGATAGTGTTGGTCGGAAACGGAGAAAATTGATGTTGGAACATGCGGAGGAAATGAATTCTAGACCTGCAGAAGATGCAAACCATAGAAAAAAGTGTGCACTAGATGGTATGTGGAGCACTTTAGTCAATTCCGCTAATGTGCATGACATAAAGGCATACATGGAAAAGTCACCAAAGGTTATGACAGAAATAATTCCCTCAATTGTGAACAATGTGGTTAGAAAATATGAGCACAGTCAGACTAACCTGGTCTGATCAGCTGGTGTTTTATATGAAGGAGGTATAAGTAGTAAGAAACAATATAACTGAAAGCACAGTCAAGAAATCTTTGAAGTTGACAAGCATGGTAAGAAGCACCAGACAACCTTCATGCACCCAAGTTGATGGATTACAAACGGGTAATGCAGTTTGTCGAATCTGTATATCATCGCCAGAAATCGCGGACATTGAACTGGGGGATATCGGTTTGCATTGTTGTCCCTTATTATCCTCCGCTATACCTTTTATTCACTCTTCGAAAATTCAAAATGGCGTCTCGTCGAAAGAGTGTTCCAGTATTAAATTATAACGAATTAAACAATTTATCTTCTGAAATTATTTTTAAAACTGGAAGGAAACCCAAAGGAAAGTTCTTTTCTGTGGAAAGAATAATTTCTCGGAGAAAGGTTGCGCATGTAAGTTAATTTTTGGAAGTTTAATGCAGTTATTGATTTTGTCACTCATTTTGGATTACATCTGAAATATATAAATGAATTTATTGAATTGTAATTTTATAATAATTAAACCCTTGCTTCGTTTATAATTTAGAGTTGGGAATATTTGGTGAAATGGACTGGATGGCCACTTGAAACATGCAACTGGGAGCCCTTTGATCATTTAACTCCAACACTTTTAAGGTATTAAAGGCACTTTATACACTATTTCTTTAAATTGTTGTAATTCGTCCTGTCTAAAGACCGATAACGGCTAAAGGCTTTTTGTCGAACTTTTTACTCAGGAACATGCACAGTTTCTTACCCTTTCTATCTGTCTCCAAAGTGCGTTTTGTGTAAAGTCAACTGCAAATTTATGTTTTTACAGGAGCTATGATCATCCTCCAAAACCAGATCGAACAAAAAAGAATAGAGCAGAGCAGCAGGAATTTCTTTGAAGCAATTTCAAAATGCCTGAAATCTAAGTCAGTTCTATCGACAGATGCTAATATTGATTTGGATGTTCAAAGGTGGATGTGGCAAGGAAAAGGAATTGCATCAGAGCATAAAGGCTACAAATTGTATAATTTACATGATTTCTGCAATTTGGATTTACCAGAGACATGGTGGTATTACCTCGACCATCACGGAGAAGGAAAAGCCTTAAATTTTCCTATTAAAATGAAATCTATATTATCTTGGACTCCAAAACGTTTCATTTTTGAGGATGGACAGTTGAAGCAGGCAAAGAGACTTCCTATTATAAGGGTTAAGATTAATTTTTGCAAACGAGCATGTAATGTTGAAACTTTGTGAAATGCTATTGTTGGGAACAGTCTAAATATAAGAGTAAAATTACAAAGCTTTTGGTTATACATAACAAGATATACAATGGTGCGAACAAATAGTTTACTTTTGCCATTAGTCTAATTCATGGTAAAGTGCTTGAATTTTCCAAAATTGCCTTTTTCAAGAGCTGCTTCAAATTTTCAAGTTTTCGAACTCTTGTTTTGATTTGTAGCTCTTTCAGTTTTTCCTTCACTTCTTGTAAACTCATTGTATCAACATGATCTGGAATTAGTTGAACCTGGTCTTCCCTTGGGTCAACACATAAGCGCGGCCTTTTCCTTCTTTTCCTTCTTCATTTGACCAATAGTCATCTTTCTTGTTATATGCACAAGGTTTCCTTTCAAAGTCCTGCAAGTTGTCAATTCTCTTTAGTGCTTGCACTGCTTCTTTACATGCATCATGCCGGTTACTTTTAATATGATAGACTGACCGAACAACATCATTGATCTTTTCAATTCCTTGACCTGTAAAAATCTTTATGGATTTATCTTGCTTTAGGAACATGGGTACGTGATATAACAGAATATGCATGTATGGTGTAACTCTTGCTTTCTCAAATCCCATTACATGCCCACCAAGTGAAAGAAATAGCTTCAACCAATTCTTTGCCTAATAAGTGTTGCAGAAAAGATGATATCAGTTTTAACTTATTAGTGCAAAAATATATTATTGAAAAACACACTGGATGCATTTCTTGCATTTTCAAAAAATCCCTCAATTTCGTCTTGTGAAGGTTGCCATGCTGATAGTATTTGGTACAGCTCATAAAACTCCTAAAAAATTTCATTGAAAGTATTCAAATAGATTCATAAATATGACAAAGAACAGTAGCACTGCCGACCCGACGATTTAGTTCTGCTATGCAAATTTTGCCGTGTTCACAGACTATAAAAGCAATCAATTTCTAAAGAAATGAATGCATTTGCACAGCAAGACTAAATCGTTGGGCTGGCTCCGCTACCATCGGTGGATCCAGCCAACTTTTTTAGGGGGGTGATGGGCAGGCAGTCAAGCAAGAGAGTACACCAAACCCTGCACGGGCCAGCAGCTTGCCGCTGCACCAATGTTTACACATTATGTGTGCCTGGTAGGTTTTAGTTACCATGTGCAAACAGTCAGAATTATTGCATATTTTGAACAAGTGCGGTCTTAAAATTAGATCAAAATAAACTGGTCTAAGACTAGTAAAAAAATTCGAATATCTCAACCATTTGAATTGTATCATAAATAGAATATTTTGCACTCCCCTTGCCCCCCTTGGTCAAGTCCAACAGGGGTGCACACCCCTGTGCACCCCCTATAAATCTTCCACTGTACACTACTAACAAAGAATAATAATGATCAAGATGAAATGTTTATTTCACCTTCCATATTTTAATGAAAGTTTCACAATGTGGTGCTCCAATGATCTGTGGAAACTGAGAAAGTAGTTTGTGCAGAGCAGTCTTCTTTTCATTACCGACCATGCTTGTCCGATCATAAACGCCACTATTCCCTCCATTTTTATCCTTCTTTTGCCACACACTGAAGCTAACACCGCAATTATTCACTGCATCAATGACATTTTGCAGGTGTTCATTCTTTCTAGAAGAAGGAGCCCTATTTAGGTTTTCTTGCAAATCCTTTCCAATTGCATAGTTGATAACATTCCTCTCCAAGACATCTGTTGGCAGAGATGGGATAACAGTTTATAAATAACTGGTTTTCATGTCAAGTAAATTACATAGGCAGAGATATATTACTTAACTAGACACATGGGCAGATAGGCCAGTTAACCCATTAAGCGCCAGCGCTCTCCCCTTGACAAGTAAAATCGTATGGCATTAGACAGAGTAAAATAATAAAGTAGGGCGCATCAGGGTGCAATGCAACTCAATGGGTTAATCTTAATCAGATTAACAAGGTACCAACCTGTGATACGGAGAAGCAAATGAAGCTTGTCTATTCTAACATTTGCAATGGGAATGTTTAGCAATGGCTTTCTGATACATCCATAATTACCAGAGGATTTATCGGCCATCATTTTAAGGTTGTTTTTTTCTTTCTCAGACTTTTCTAACAGATACTTTAGACTACTTGGATTTAATAATTCACTTGTAAATACATAAAATGATTTGGTGTTCTGAAGAAATTTCATTCTTTTATTACCTCGTATTCCTCTACTTTGCTGGAATGTTTCCGATGCCATTGTCCGTAAAGCCTCTTCGATTCTTTCATTTCCTTGTTTAATACAAATGGGTAAGTCAAAGGCACTAAGAGCCAGAAGGTGTTCGTATGAAATACCTGACATAGTCAGTTTTAAATCCCGCCATTTTAGCAAAACTTTTCGAGATATTTTGAGTACAACACAATGACCAGACCTTTGATCATTTACATATCTTAAACAGGAAGTTTCCCCTTGAAGATGGATTTTATAATTGGCTTTTAATCTCTCTTGCCATGATAAAGAATCCGACATGATATTTTAATATTTTAGAATATTAATATTCAATTCAAAGTTCAAACATCTTAATAAGTTTCGCGCTTTCTTGTGCAAGATTAAGGCAATATTTATCAATACTGTATGAAGTATATCATTTTAAACAACAATATTACCGCTGAACGAAACAATCGAAGTAAATTCACAATCATAAACAAAATATAGGATAAATGGGCTTTACAACGATGTATTTCTTGAACTTTTTGGCCCTTTATTGGCCAAAAAATCCTTGTTTGGAAAGCGCTCGTTGGCGGAGCTGTTTATATTGTTTAATGAGGATGTATTTAAGGCCAAGTTTTGGTTAAAGAAAAGGAAACATCAGAATTTTAGCCAGGGGTAAGAAAATATATATTTTGACTTCATTTATGTCTATATTTTGTTTTCTATATCGCACATTTTTGATACTATGATTGCCTAAGCTTTAACACTTCTTCAAAAGTTGTGGTTTGTAGTGATTTACCAACATAATCAATTAATGCAATACAAAATGTCAGGCCTGTAGTGTGTAAATTCGAACTGTAAAAGGAAACATAAGATTTAAGATAATTATTGAAATTACCGTCTAATAGCCATCTTTATAATATATATTTTTGTCCCAGCATCGCACATTTGTTTTTTCTTTTAATATGTTTGAGATAAATTCGTTCAAAGACAAACAGTAATTTCTAATATATTTTGAAATATTGAGATGACTAATGGCCTGGGGCGAGATAGCTAATTAAAATGCGATTTCTGGCGATGTTTGGGCAAATTAAAGACATTCCCAGAGCCAAGAAATCCAACTCTGAGAAAGTGCAATACAAATCTGGATTCGATGATGAGAACAGTGACTTACATGATGCTGTGTCAGGTTGCTATAAAGAACTTGAACCATTCTTAATTAAGTTAGCCAGCCTCTACTTATGTATTGACAAAATCTGCTCCAGGTTCTTGCATTGGTTTTCACTTTCTAAGGGTTCATTCCAGCTTGTGATGGGAGCAGAGCCCCTTTTGGGAAACACATAACTAAGCCACTGCTTGGCTTATCTCGTTTTTAAATGTAGGGGATAGGATTGCCAGCCACAGCGAAAATCACTTGATATGTGGTGCAAATTGCTCTGAAGAGCACCCATCAATGGTTCAGTATGCCAAAGATATTAGAAAAGATATTGAGAGTATTGAAAAAAAATCCTACTTTATTGAAGGGGAAAATGTCACGTTTTCATTCGAATTAATTCCAGCAGACATGAGGTGGCTGGCATTTATTTCTGGGGAACTCCCAAATTAGGCAACATATTTTTCATCCTTTGAAAATTTCAGAAAATGCAGTAATGGGTGACACCTTTGGAGGGCAGGATGGCCATTTTAAACCTTGGAGTTATCAAATTGAAAATGCCTGTGTATTCACAAAAACAAAGAAATATACATCAATAGTTTGGACTAAAATTCAACACAGTTTAACTCGAGAACTGCCTTATATAATCAGCGATAATAACATAATTTATTATATAGTAGAGTGTGAGATACTGAGAAATACACAGTAACATATTTTCCATATCTTTACTAGTGAAGATATCGATCATGTGACTTTTTATCATTTATAGACCCGGAGCGAGGGGGAATCGGCGTAATATTTCCCGAAGTGATGATATTTTCCGAGGGGCTTTGCCCCGAGGAAAATATCATCACTGAGGGAAATATTGCCGAATCCCCCGAGCGGAGGGTCTATAAATGATATATTATACCGAAAGTTAAAGAACTCACTAAGAGTCTATCAAGTTCAGAATAAACTTTAAAACTTGCTGAATATTATTAACTACGCGAATACAATTTTTAATTTCTTATCTATACCTGAGTTTTTGACGTTTTCTCCTTAAAATATTTGAGCAAGTATCCTTTGGATCGTTGAAAGTAACATACGTGTTGAAATATTTGGTTTACTTAATATTAAAATCCTCTGTAGTTCTGTACGAGCTCACGAACGCCATATTGTTTCAGAATTCAGAGCGTGGTGTCCACGCGTCCGGTGAGCGTGGGATACTATAATATCCGGTGGATCTGCCGTGGGATATTATAGTATCCCAATGCTGGATTGCGAAATCATGAATTTGAGTGAAATACCGTAAAAAATCACACTACCACGTGGTACAAATACTGTTTTTTCATTGGACAATTTGAATTTGAGGTATAATATTAGTATTTATACAATTTTTCGCTTGGGACTATATAATAAACAGTACATTACACGGTGGCTTGAAGATACGACTTTCATCTTTCATTGTTTTCACCACTCGAAGATAAAAGTCATATCTTCGCGCCGCCATGTAATATCCTCTATATGTGTGACAGGCTGACAGTTACATATATTGCATATAAAATATACATTGCAATACTTAGATTTTAAAGCAAATAATAACCAAAAAGTATCTATCTGCTGAACATTATGATCGTGTGGGCCCTGCACAAAAACAGGGAATAAAAAATTTGAAAAGAGTAAGCCCAGGGCCTGTGGCATATGGTTAATCCGGCACTGACTCCTTCCATAATAATCATAACCCATAAATTAGCAAAACATTAGAGTGGTCCCTTTCAAGAGGCATGCCACCCCTGTAACCCCGAACAAAAATAAGCTATAAATCCCACTGAACTGAAACACAATGCCAAAATTTTTGTAATATTTACAACTTTTGTAATATTTACAACTGAGGTATGCCATGAGAGTTCCAAAATCCACAATGACATGCAACTTTCAGTTGTTCATTTCTCTTTTTATAAAATAACTGAAATGCTTTTTCCTCCGATGTAATGACTTCTGCTGTTCCTAAGTTCCTAAAGTCCTTTTTTAAATTACCAATGATACCACAATACTTAAATATATACATGACCTTGCGAATGTCAGTAAGTTCGATGCTGATATCTTTGTCAGTCTGAACCACTGTAGTTGCATAGCTGGTATTTGCAGTACAAACCTCCACAATATGTTCAAAAACCTTGCACGGTACATCCCTTACCAACACAATCGTACAACTTGTCTTAGCAAATGCTGTTCATCTTAGTCTTCAATAATTTGTGGGTGCCAGATAGAAATCTCATGGACTGCGAAAGGATGAATCTCAACAACACAATGCTGTAATTTTGTAAACTCGTCATTTGATTCTACTCTGCCACACAAGCCATCTGCAATCCTTGAAAGGCTTTCGAACATCTTGAGAGTTTCCACATACTTTGGAGACCCAATGCCTAAATCTCTTGGGTACTTTTGTTTAACATTATCGATTCCTTTCTTCACAAAAGAACTCAACGTTGATTTACTTCGCCCAGAGCGTGCTGCCATCTTGGATATTTAATTATGCTAAATTATAATTTAGCTCAATTTTAAAAACGGCCTTGTTTTCGTGTATGAGCGTTTTCGTGGAATAAATCCCCAACATAAAGTTCAAATTTTTACAGAAACAAAGACAAAATGTAATGTCATATTAATTAACAAATATCACCATACCTTTGGGAAAGCGTGTTCTTAGAATTGTAAAGGGAATATTTGGTGATTCGTGATCTCGCATTATCTTAAATCCATAGCAAATACCTAGAGTAGATAAATTAAATACACATGACATCTACATCTCCTGCAGCATATCAATATCAGGTTATGAGTTGAAGATCTTACTCTGGATTCATGATGTTCCCAACAAACCGATTTTCCAGGTTATCTTGTACATTCTTGGTCATCGTTCCGAAGGCACCTATGATGACTGACAGGATAAATACCTTGGTCACTTCCCCTTTCCACATCTCTGATAACTCATACTTGAAGTCAGTACATTTCTCTATCTTTGTTATTTCCTCAGTATTCTTATTATACCTCTGCCAGGAAAATATGTTTTCACCAGCGTTTGTGTCTATTTTTTGAAAGTTTTTAGGGCAAATTTAATAATAGGCCAAGGATAAAACGATCACATTTTGTTGCAATTTGGACGAAAACTGAATGAGAAATGTATAAAAAATTGTCTTCTCTCCCAGCTGGAGAATGTAGTTATTTACTATTTTCACTCATTTCCATTATACTATGCGCCTATATAGTTTCATCAGGGCTTGATAACCGCTAAGGTAAAAAATAAGGTACCATTTTGATTGTTTCGGTACCCCAGCGCATAGCATTATGGAATTTATAGGAAAATAGTGAATTTAGACACATCCAGAAATACAGGTATGCTACCGAATTTGGACATTAACTCAATCCGCCAATATTAATTTCCGACGTATATGACAGGAAGATTAAATATTAAAGAACTCCGCGAGTATTTGCAGTAGAAATACGAAAGTACCACCAAAAAATTCCGCTTGATCGATACTATATACTCCGAAATATTGATATAATTTTATTGTTTCTCGCTCAATTTCAAGCGAATTTCTTACCTTGAAGTCATCAATGTGGTGAAATTTATGCAAATGATGCATTATCAATTTTGCTGTTGCATTTTGAATGTTCCACCTGATTCAAATGCTTGTATCTTAGGCAGAAAAACAATGATTGGCTTAGGCAGAAAAACAAACCTTTTAGAGCAATTTTCCTGATTATCGTGCACGACAATCTGAAGACGTTTTTGGCTTTATTTTGCAAACTGATAGTGCTAGTAATGATGGAATATCTTCGTATGAAGACAAGTATCTCAACCTGGCATTGGGAGTAGTGTCTGGAGTTTCAAGGCAAGTATTTTTATCATTTCCAGACAATTTCTATTTCAATGTTTTGCCATTGCCATGGCATTGTAAATTTATTTGTATTTAGTATAGCTTCACTAGTACGACCAAGTGTGTCCTCATATCGCTTTTTTGTGTTGAAATAATCCTTTCATACTGAAATTGACAAATATAAATGGTATTTATTTATATTGTTGACGAAAATTTATGGTGTTTTAGGCATAAAAATCTCTGATTCCTAGGCAAAGTAAAATGAGCCTTGAGCACATGTTTGGTTGTTTGTTACATACATAATAGCCAAGTATTCATACTTATATCTTACTAGTTTGGCTCTTATTATAATTTTAAGTGGCACCATGTAAATTATGTCTGTAAAAAAGTTTTTATTTGCACTGATGAATATATACTGATCCTGTTCCTATCTGCTGTTCCTGTTTTATAGCCTCAGGGAAGTAGCAGTTCTGATGAGTCATGAGAACCCCACTCCCAACCCCCACTAGGTCCCATAGTACATAACGGATATGATGATCCTGCCACTACGACTATTCTCCCAGATTTTGCCCCCTCATTGACATGTCCGGGATCCATTTCGATCAAGCTTTCACCTGAAGTATGAACTGTGAGCTTGAGTTCATTTGGCTCTTTTTTACTAAGGGAATGCTTCAGCAGGTAGTTTCCTGGCCATACCAATACATATGCCCACATACAAATAACTCGAAAGTTATCCCCATATACTAATAAAGAAGGGTCTTGCAGTCCACCAACCTTGAGAGGTTGATTGCCTTTTAGTATATGCAGATTTGGTAAAGGTCGGCAGTGAGATTGAAAATTGTTGGAGTGTAAAAACCTTATATCATGGTCTGTGGGCAATAGAAATAATTTCTCGGGTTAGGTACAAAGTGCTTATGGCGTTTGTGAATATGGTAGATCCTGTCACTAAAGGCTACAGCAATGAACATCATCAACAACTGTACCAGCCATCACAGAATATTGTTGTTGACAAACACACTGTCAAATCAAGAAATAGGTTGGGGATTAGGCAGTTCATGAAAGATGGCCTACTATGTGGGGGATAAATCTGTGGGTTGCTGCAGACAGTTGATCCTAATGGTTATATTGCGACTTTGAAATTTATACAGGAAGAAGTCCAGATATTCATCGCAACGGATTTGGGTATGACGTGGTGATCTGATATAAGTTTGGTTACAGTCTTTTGTGGTACAATATAAAAGGAAATATTTTTCACCACATAATCCAATTATGTGCTTTGGCAAACATTACTGCTTTGGCAAACATTACTGCCGTGGAAAACATTACTTTTTAAAACTACTAATGATGATGCCAGCCCAACAACACTTGGTCATGCTATATGCAAATATTTTCATGTTCTAGATTGTGAAAACAATCAATTTCTAAACAAATGAGTAGTATTTATTTCAAATTTGAATAGGATGACCAAATTTTCAGGCTGGTTATGCCACTAATAACTAAAGTCAATGGTGTAATGATTATCTAAGAATATATGTAGTAACTGTAGAAATAAAGATATTTTGCAAATCATGATTTGAGTGTTCTTTTGTGGGTATCACAGACTTATTTTGGTGCCATACTATCCTTGGAGAGTAAGAAATATTGGAAATTTGTATTGATAATATGTTGCAGCAATGAAAAAGGACCTTTGATAAAGGTATTTGTTTCATGTGAGCACAAAATGTAAATTTTACTCCACTACATAGTTTATATAAAAATTCAATAAAATACTTCTATTTATGCTACATGCATGAAACTTCGGGTACTTGTAGATCATAACCGTGGCTTTCAGTTATATTCATAAATTTTTTTGACATATTTGAAATTTGAACCGCTAAATATGGCCTTTGAAAGTCAAGCGAGATCATATATTATCAAATTAATACGCATGTAATTAATTGTCTGAACGAAAATATAGACTAGCCCATACCTTTCGCCGATCATAACTTCGACCCCTTCGGACGTATCTTCTTTGTTAACTATTCTTGTTCGAATCGCTATCAAAAACACAATTTAGAGTGTTATTTTTCAGCTTGTATCTTTAAATTTGCTTCTTTTATTATGGTATTCCATTTCTGGTCTGACTTGACGTGAACTAATTTCAAAACGCAGAGTTTCAAAACGTCAAAACATTTGGTTAATGATTAACATTTAACCGAATTTAGCCGTTGATTGACAACTACATAAAAATACTAACCAATCCATTTTTTTTGTTCACCAGCGGACGGGTAATTCAAAAACCCCTAGTTTTGTGGCAGACGGTATTTCCTTTGACTCCCTAATTTTCGCTGCCTGTAGAAATACCGCCTGCCACGCAGGCTAGCATGTCACATACCATAATTGATCTTTTATCCACATTGTAGTCACGGAGAGCAAATGATTTCTGCTCAAAGAGATTTATCACAGCAAAACTGCATTAATGATGAAGCATAGTGATAAACCAGTGAAATATTGTTCTAAAACATATAAAAGATCTCGTATAGTACAGTAATCCATTAAACCTAACCCCTACAGTACTGATTAAATGTTGTTAACCCATATTCTCAATTGTACCCTTCCCTTAATGTCACACATTAAATCGGCAATGTCACCTGCTGCGCATCCGTTCTGCGCATAGATTAACTTGAAAAAGTTCACCCAACTTTTTCAAGTGTGTTGAATTTCAATATGGAGTTTGACCAGGGTGCCATGCACGGAGGTTCAAGGAAAAATGCTGGTTGAAAAAAAGTGTCTTAGAGCCACAAAGAGTACAGAAAGTTATGGGAGAAAGAGCACAGAAGGTCTATTTAAGTGATAAGATATTTGATACATGGCAAGAGGCCAAAATAAGGGCTGGTTATGAGCATTCAAGTGACACTGATTTTGCTGCACATCTGTTGTCATTGGAATTTTGCCACAGGTAGGTTTACAATACGATTTTCAATATATTTTGAATATGATTTTTTTCTCTATTGGTGTTGTGTACTCAGTTGAATAATATGATGTTTGTGATGTTACTCTGAGTGTACATCCACACCGGGCAAGCTTAAAAATATGCCCGGCCATGGTGGGAATAGAACCTACAACCTTTGGAATACTAGCCCAATGTGGCCAGGACGGTTCGAGTAGCTCAGTTGGCAGAGCATTGGGCTAGTATTCCAAAGGTCGTAGGTTCAATTCCCACCGTGGCCGGGCATATTTTTCAAGCTCGCCCGGTGTGGATATACACTCAGAGTAACATCACAAACATCATATTTTGAATAGTAAACGAAACCAATGTGTAATTTATTTTGTTTGGGTATTTAAGGGGAATCAGCGTCTGCAAAAATACTGCCAAAACGGCAATGAAATTCAAGCACATTGACGCTGGCGGCATCTGAGTCTTCGACTACAAAAGTAGAACACAATGCGTCTCACATGGTTGAAGAACAGGCAAACGTCAGCCAAGGTATCAAGATGACATTCACTTTTATATAGGATGTGCTTTGTAATGGGGGTAATATTGATAGTTTTAAAATACGATTGTACTTCATAATACTTGCCTCGATATAACAATGTAAATGCCCTTTATTAACTTCACTCACAATAGCAATTTACAGAATATATTAACTTTAACTCAAAACGAGGTTGCCCCTGCTCATATCCACGGCATCCCCTTGTCCACGTTGCCTTTTTTCTTTGCTCACAATGGCGACAGTCACTGGAAGCTGCGACGATGAAGTTGTTATGTCAGAAATCCAGTCGAATCCGAAGACACCTCCAGGTAATCTTAACAGTGATACAATCGAACAAATTTCGAAAGCTGTACAGGATCAACTTTCGGCTATATTGCCGAGTATGATTCAAGAAATCAGCAAGTTAACTCCTCGTACTGAAGGAGCACACATGTTGGCACAAACTCCCCGGTTAGCCGCCGGGTCAACACAAGGCTTACGAAAGCGTCCGTCGCACTCCCGGTTAGCCGCCGGGTCAACACAAGGCTTAAATGAACAAACTGAACAAGTTTCAGACGAGAACGAGGACGTACAAGAGATTAATGCGGAGGAATTTGAACCTCCTGCAAAGAAGGCCAACCTGTCTGAATCCACGGAATTTAGTGACCTAAACGAAGATAGTCCTGGATGCTGGGAAGCTTCAGAAGAACTCTCTAGTCTTCTTAATGTTTTATTCATTGACAAAACGCTTTCTACATACGAACGAAAGCAGATAACTAAAGAATTCCCGCGTCCAAATATCGAGGCAGTATACACACCAGTTCTCGATAATTATTTGAGCTCACTGATTGCTGGAGCGAAAGGTGTAGACAAAGAGCCTAAAAGGCTCCAAGATCAAATTTTAGATGTGGTTGGGCCATTATCGATGGTCTTTGAGCATGTATCAGGATGGCAATCAAGCCAAGACAGTGCCGAGACAATCACTGTACCTTCGAACAATATTAATGGCCTCTATGCATGCCTGACAAAAGCCCTGTGTTTATTGGGAAGTATTAACAATCAGTTAACAGTTCAGCGAAGAAAACAAATTTTGGATAAACTTAATCCAAAGTTAAATTCACTTGCCACTGAGCCATTTCCAGATGCCGGCAAGATGTTGTTTGGTGAATCCTTTGAAGAAAAGATTAAACAAAGGAATGAAACAGCTCGGATTATTTCAGCAGCAACTGCAAAGAAACCAGCAAATCAGTTTTTTCGCAGAGGGGCCCCCTCCAGTTACCGCCCATGGCGTGGGGGCCAGGAACGGGGCAGATGGAATTACCAAGCCAGAGGGAGGTACTCCTTTCGAACCCGTGGCCGGGGGAGAGGCAGATTTCCAAACCCTCAATTCCAAACATCCCAGTCACAACAAAGCCAGCAGTGATTGCTCAAAGTGGTCAAATAACAGGTATATTAAAAAACGAAACAAACTTAACACATTTCCCCCAAATAAATGCATTGTGGGAAAAGTTCGGGCTGCGTCATGTAAGCTCAAACCAGTTGCCACTAGCAGGTCGTTTAAAATATTTTGTAAAAAATTGGGAATTAGTGACAAACGACCCCTGGGTACTCCAGGCTGTGTCGGGGTACCAAATTTGTTTTTCAAATCTGCCATTCCAGAAAACTATTCCGGCAATGATGGTGTCAGTAGAGGACCAAGAGGTCATAAACAAAGAGGTGGAAGAATTGATAGAAAAACAAGCAATACAATATGTTCCACCACAACAACACAGCACAGGTTTTTTAAGCACGCTGTTTGTGGTCCCCAAGAAAGGTGGGGGGCACCGGCCAATTTTCAATCTCAAACAATTGAACCACTTTGTTCAGTACGAACATTTCAAAATGGAGGGCATACATATGCTGCGAGACCTCCTGCAACCAAACGATTATATGGCAAAAATCGATCTAAAAGATGCCTATTTTACAATTCCCATTTGGAAGGATCACCAAAAATTCCTTCGCTTTCTTTGGAAAGATACCCAATGGGAATTTATGTGCCTGCCTTTCGGATTGGCCAGTGCCCCACGCGTTTTCACAAAAATCCTAAAACCAATAGTTGGTTTGTTAAGAAAACAGGGCATTCGATTAATAATTTATCTACACGATATATTATTGATGGCATCAACAGCCGAAACACTGTCACATCATGTGACACTTACAGTAGCACTCCTAGAGTTGTTGGGTTTTGTGGTAAACTACCAGAAATCCCAACTGAATCCAGTTCAATCTCTCGAATTCCTGGGCTTTCAAATAAATTCGGTAACATTTCAAATCAGTCTTCCCAAAGACAAAGTAAAAAACATCAAACGCGAATGTCAGAAAGTCCTAGACCACCAAACAATAACGGTGAGAGAATTAGCCAGGTTATTAGGCAAGTTAAGTGCCTCAATTCAAGCAGTTTTCCCGGCACCATTGCATTATTGTTACCTCCAAGCTGTCAAAAAACAAAGCTTGGCAAAACGGGGAAGTTACAAGGCTCCAGTGATTTGGTCGGCGGCAGCCCTCGAGGAGCTGAAATGGTGGCGAGATCACCTCGCTGCTTGGAATGGAAAGGCTCTGTTGAGAGAGCCTCCAACGTTGATTATCGAGACAGATGCATCAACAACAGGTTGGGGAGCTCGTTGTGGGCAAACACAAACCAGGGGCCGTTGGTCCCAAACAGAGCGCCTGTTACACATAAATTGTCTGGAACTCCTTGCAGGGGGGTTCGCTCTCAAATCATTTCTAAAGAGCAAATGCAATATCCATGTTTTGTTGCTCATGGACAACACGTCAGCCATAAGTTACATAAACAAAATGGGTGGCTCAACATCGTTAGTCCTATCCAGCCTCGCCTTCGACCTTTGGCAATGGTGTCTCGAACGCTCAATCACAGTCGAGGCACACCATTTGCCAGGGAGACTGAACACAGTAGCCGACTACGAGTCCCGAGCTGGTCCAGATTCCAGCGATTGGCAACTGGATCCAGTTGTGTTTCAGAAAATCAACTCCAAATGGGGTCCATTTGCAGTAGATCTTTTTGCAACAAGACTGACAGCACAATTGCCAAGATTTGTGAGTTGGAAACCAGATCCAGTGGCAGAGGCAGTGGATGCCTTTACACTGGATTGGAGCCAACTCGCAGGGTATGTTTTCCCTCCATTTGCCCTAATAGGGCGTTGTCTGAGGCAGATTCAACAACAGTCAGTTCCTCAAATAACCATGGTCACACCAGTGTGGGAGACCCAGTCCTGGTATCCGCTACTGCTGGGAATGATAATAGAAGCCCCAGTGCTACTACCATCATTCCCAGGGTTATTGAGACAAGAAGACAAACTACATCCTCTTGCTCACCTGCAGTTAGCCGCATGGCGTGTCTCAGGAGAAATTTCCAAAGTGCGTCAATTTCACAGGCAGCTCAAGGACTTCTCTTGGCTGCATGGAGAGCCCGAACAGAGAAGACTTACTCTTCTGCCTGGCGGAAGTGGACTGGCTGGTGTAGTGAACAACAAGTCAATCCACTTTCAGCACCTTTAGAGGCCATAGTGAACTTTATAGCTATTCAGTTTGAATTAGGGCTAGAATACCGTACACTCAATGTTTATCGGTCAGCTATATCTGCTACACATCCACAGATCCAAGGTTGGAATGTAGGCGAGCACCCGGTAATAGTTCAATTGTTGAAAGGGATTTTTAATTCTCGTCCTCCTATGCCTAGGTATATTAATACTTGGGATGTGAATGCAGTCACAAAGTATTTTGAAAGTTGCAGTGCGAATGACAAACTAACATTAAAACAATTGAGTAAGAAACTAGTTGTGCTGCTAGCACTTACTTCAGCAGAAAGAGGCTCAGAATTAATTGCTCATGATTTAAGGTTCAGGCGATTCCATCCAGAAGGGGTATCGTTTAACCTTCCGGAGCTTACCAAAGGAGTTCGTACAGGGAAACCACTGAAAATCTCTTTTCATGCAAATTTTCCCACAAATGAGTTGCTGTGTCCTGTCGCATGTCTCAAAGAGTATGAGAAACGAACAAAAAATTTTCGTCCGAGTGCCAGCAAAGAACCAAATAAACTGTTTTTATCAGTAAATAAACCTCACAAACCTATAACCTCCTCAACGTTGTCCCATTGGGTAAAGGATTGCTTACTAGAAGCAGGAATAGACAACAATGTATTTAAAGCACACTCTACAAGAGGTGCATCGACGTCTGCAGCAGCTAGAGCTGGTATTTCTCTTCCTGAAATAATCAAATTGGGAGACTGGACAAAGGATAGTACCTTCAAGCGATTCTATTATCGTCCGGTATGGAATGCTACTGTAGGTCGTTCGATATTACACAATGCTTCAGTAGGATGAGGCTTTAAACTTACATTGTTATATCGAGGCGAGTATTATGAAGTACAATTGGGGATTATGCAAAGGCTGCTTGCAGCCTGCGGTATAAGCATAATTGTACGAAATAATAAGAGACGAGATATAACAATGTAAATCCCACCCACCTCTACCCCTAGTTATGTGGTGTTTGTTATGTTTGTTATTATTATTTTCTTTTAGTTTGGATTTATATTGATGGTCCATGGTCTTGGATTGTTCGCCCGAAAAAAGGCAACGTGGACAAGGGGATGCCGGGGATATGAGCAGGGGCAACCTCGTTTTGAGTTAAAGTTAATATATTCTGTAAATTGCTATTGTGAGTGAAGTTAATAAAGGGCATTTACATTGTTATATCTCGTCTCTTATTATTTCGTACAATTATGCTTATACTGCAGGCTGCAAGCAGCCTTTGCATAATCCCCAATTTTGCAAGGTATATAGGCATAAAGATAAATTGTATAAAAATTATACAAAGAATTGGTTTATACTGTGCATTGACCACAAGTGTTAGTGTTGTATAATATTTCATATTTTCTGCTTTTAGAACCCCCAAACATCTACACCATTAAAAAGGTCATATGACAAAACCCTTTCTCATGTTGAGTCACCTGTACAAACTCATGAACCTTTCCAACAACAGAAGGACCAGGTAGTGGGATGTGAAAAATGTGAAAGTTGAAAAAGGATTTGAGTACATTCCAGTTCTTATTTCAAAGGATATCCGACGGATCAACTGCATCATGATGACTATATAACCCGCCATGTTTCCTTAAATGCAAGCCACCCAAGCCACATTACTCCCACTGTTGCACACATATCACACCACCAGCAACAAAGGACATACCAAAAATAAAAGCTGATTTTCACAATAACTGACACAACAGTGCACATTCCAATTTTGTACAAAATTATGCAATTTCTAATGTCTATTCTATAAAAAATCCTTATTACTCACTATATACAAACATAAATTAGAATATAAATTATTAAAATCAAATTCCCTTTGCTTCAGAAAGTTTATCAAAGGTTCATGAATATCATCATTCTCTGTAACCCATATAAACTCCAGTCACAGATGGACAAGGTTTACAAGTCTTATTTTGAGGACTACACAAGAGGGGCAAACATGGCAATTCCCTTTGCCCAAATATCCATGCCGAGTCAATATGAATAGACCTTATGCATAATGACATCAAAAGGCTTGATGCCTGCGAGGAATGCTGGTCTTAGTAGTCATCGCCCGGGAAGATTAAACAATTCAAAATGTCCACTATCGAAATTTTGCTGGGCGATGACTACTAAGACGGAGACCAGCATTCCTCACAGACAATGAGCTTTGTGACGTCAATATGCATAAGGTCAATTGTCTGTACCCAGCTTTGCGAAATGTCCTAGTACTGTTATCTTCCCTATTTTGCTTGTATTTCTTAGGCACAGTTCTAGCACATCCAGATCCAGGCATATCTTGGAACAATGTCATGCATTTTTTTAGTTGCAACACTTATTTTCCATTCTCCAGATCACCGGTATTCTCATCTAAGTTGTCTTCTGCAATAAGGAGTGTGTCAACATATTAAATCCATACTCCTTATTCCTCTTCGTAGGCTTCTAATTGCCAGTTTTCTCACTGTGTCTTCATCCAGTGTATGAATAAATGCCTGTGAATTTAATGATGTATTTTATAATAAAATGACCATCCAACATCTTTAACAATTTCTAGTATCAAAGCAAGATAATTGGTAGTCTTATATGGGTTTAAGTCATGCTATTGTTTCTGTCACAAATCCTTGCTTTGGTATCAAAGCAAAGCTTTTGGTGAGAACAATGAAATGGCCTGATACACAGTATGACTCTAGAAATAAATTTGTTGTTGCTAAAGATTGGCTAGTATTCCAGATGGGCTAGTATTCCAAAGGTCGTAGGTTCGATTCCCACCATTGGCCGGGCATATTTTTCAAGCTCGCCCGGTGTGGATATACACTCAGGGTAACATCACAAACATCATATTATTCACCTGAGTACACAACACCAACACAGAAAAAATCATGTCTACATTGGTATTGAAGGAACTGGATTCTGTTCCGAAATATCGCTTGCTTGAACCGTCCTGATCGCGTAGCTCAGTTGGCAGAGCATTGGGCTAGTATTCCAAAGGTCATAGGTTCGATTCCCACCGTGGCCGGGCATATTTTTCAAGCTCGCCCAGTGTGGATATACATGATCGTTGACAGTTCACAGTAAATGCTTTCTGAACGGGTTGTGATGCGATATAACTGTATAAAGGAAAAGCCAAAGATACTCCAAAATAAAGGCAATCAATCAGGCGATTGCCATTGGCAAACCGATTCAGTTCCTTGTGGCTGGTTCTTCGCAGAAGACATATCTACACACTTCTGTATTTCAAGCCTAGAAACACTCAGAATGCAATATGTTTTACAATTAGTGGACTACAATTACAAAGGAAATAAAACTGGAACTGTCTTTGTGTTCGGTTAGATAGACAATCGGCCAATGCTTGTTTATAATTCCCTATTCTTCAAAATTCAAGATGACCCAAATTCCATGACACAAAGTCAAAGGTAACAAAAATTTATAGTCTGCTAATGGAATTATGTAAAACAGGTATTAATTCATGTCAATAATTCCAAGGCTTTGTTGTATCCTATGACCTCTGTTGTTTTGTACCAAATGTTGTCGACTCGCAATTTTATAAACAAGCGTCAGCCAAATCTATTTCTGACCAATATGTATACTCATACTGAACATATAAAGGCTATTAACTTGGATGTGCTGAGTGGTTATATTACTACTTTAAATAGTAAGCAGAAACTCGATGTTTTGAGCGAAGGCCTTCGTCAATAGTTAGTAGCCAAAAGACAAAGGGCCTTCGCTCGAAATGTCGAGTTTCTGCTTACTTTTTAAGGTAGTAATATGCTTGGGCATATTATTTTGCTTGGGCAAAGATATGAGAATATTAATAGCTCTATTTGCTTGTTTTCCCATATTTATTTAGCTATATGTCAGTTATGATATTGTTTTGCTACACCTTTTATATATTCAGATTTCAGCTAGCTGTGCACTTTAATATGCAGAGATATGAAGTGTCGCACTATTACTCATTAGAATGATGAAAACGTTTTATAACTTTTTTTACTTTTCCACTTTCATGTCCTTTTCCACTTTCATTTGTATTTTGATGTCCACTTCATATTTCACAGTTTAATGCATCACAAAACGTGCTATGCTCTACAGTATTTGTATATGATTGTGAACCTCTACATGTTCTTTGCATTTCACATACTTCAGCCTACCCTCCCATGAGACAAAGTCAGTTAAGGTTCATGTGGCCAAGTGCGATGACTGTGGCAGCAGCATCTTTTATTAGTCGAGCGGGGTGATATGATCAAGACTTGTGGATTTGTTCGTTTTTAAGTTTGATAAATTCTTGAGACCAGACCTAACTTGAAACTCTTGGAATCTGAAGGTAGAATTGACTCTGGATGGTGGATTTCCGGAAGACTGGGATTGTGTACATTTTTGTTTGATCCCATTTGCCAAAGTTATTCCAATACTGGTAAAATATTTATTGAATGGAGATGACATGGATTTTGTGTTTTTGTGTTCTACACCATCCGTTATAATTGAACTTGGAGCACAGGAGGTCCAACTAAGAGCTGTGTTATGAATATGAATAAAACATTAATTAAACGTAATATGAATAAAACATCATAACGTAATAAATTTAAATTATTGCACTTACTTGTATAAATCATAAGAGCTTGCATTTACAACGAATAGCTTCAAACGGGACGCTTATATAATATGCTCAGAAACATTGATTAGAACGATTGTTCAAATATGGCAAATAAATTGACAAAACGAAAATATTACATGACATTCCAACGAAAAATAACAGAAAGGATTGCGGACACGAGCGGAAGGCGAGGGTAATAGATATTACTAGAAGGGATGAAACACCGGTAATGCGATCATGTGATGTGTTCCATAAGTAGCCTGGTCTCTTGGAAAATTCCAAAACACCTCCTGCCAACTCCAACAACACTTATGCGCTTAATTAATGAAAATAAACAATGCTTAGCTGTACCGGCTAATATGAAATATTTAAATGTAGCGACCAACGGTTTTTTTAAACATTATTTAGTTTTATTATTATTTAGTCATTACGTCACAAGACCAGGCTACTTATGGAACACATCTCGCGAAAATGGCCAAGAATGCTCGCTGTTATAAATCACATAAATTAGATTGATCAGTGCTTTTTTTGGTAATGACTAGGCTTGTTCATGTAAGAGAACATCTACTGAGCCCTAAAAATACCACAAAAAGCTTAAACGGATAGTCTAGAAGCATTTTAAAAAGTCATGTGATATTTGTTTCATCCCTTTTATTTATTTATTTCTTCCCTCGCCTTTTCGCTCGCGCGCCCGCAATCCTTTCTGTTATTTTCGTTGGAACGTCATGTAATATTTTCGTTTTGTCAATTTATTTGCCATATTTGAACAATCGTTCGTTCTAATCAATGTTTCTGAGCATATATAAGCATCCTGTTTGAAGCTATTCGTTGTAAATGCAAGCTCTTATGATTTATACAAATAAGTGCAATAATTTAAATTTATTACGTTATGATGTTTTTATTCATATTACGTGTAATTAATGTTTTATTCACATTCATAACACAGCTCTTAGTTGGACCCCCTGTGGTTGGAGCTGAGGATTTTATGTTGCAGGATGTCAACTCATTCAGAGTTTTCCATGGACCAAGAAGGATTGTTTTTATTTTCTTTTATTAGGTTTTTGTATTATTTGGGGATTTACATTCACACACTTTCTTGTTTATGAAGCTGCCGTATGCAGCAAGCCCTTGATAAAATATTTTTCTTCTTGGCAGCAGGCTTCCCAGACCAAAAACTTCCTACCAATTTATTTTATAAATTTGAATTTTGGTTGTCATTCACTTCCCCTTGAAGATTTGCGAAAGGAATGGGCAAAGTCTCATTTGCCTGCTGTTTTATGCACAAACCCAGGGAAACATAGTTCTACAAGACTTTATGAAATAACGAACAAAAGATAAGATTCTGGTTTAATAACAAAAGTTAATAATAGTATATAACTATATATCGATTTCAGTTTCTTCTAGCCTCAACACTGCCTTATCCAAATAGAAAATAAAATATTTTAAAATTTAAATCATTAATTTCTGAATAAAATAGATGTTTAAAACAACCTATCCGATTTTCTAATTGTAGGTAACTTTGTGGTATATTTGTTATTACTTGTTCTGCAGACATTAAACAATGAAGTCATTCGTAATGCAAACAGAAAATGTCAACGAAAAACAGCTTTAATTGACCTTTTCAAAAACACCTATAGTAGGCCATCAGATCCAAAACTCAGAACCCCAGGCACAAGAAAAAGTCCCTTTGGAGCCCTGGACCTTGTCAAGACTAAAATTGCCATTTCGGACGGCCGCCATCTTGTCTAATTAACTATGCTTATGCAACACTTTTGAAGAATACTGCAGGTCATTGTGAATGGGGAATTAGCGTTTTCGCATGCAAAAGTGCCAGGTGTGAGAACTCACCAGACACCAAATAGCCTCCAAATGTCTGTAAATATGACAAAAACGAAGGGTGAATTTTCCATGACCAACCTCTGCGATTTACACAATAACTATATGGATGGGGTTGATAAATCGGATATGATGTTGGGCCTTGTATCGCACCAAATATAGCTCAAGAAAGTGGCACCAAAGAATGGCATAACACCTTACCAACCAGTGTGCTGTCAATGCCAGGATCATCTACAAGGAAATGGAAGGAACACAAAGTCATTTGAACTTCTTCACTGCCATTTGCAACACTCTTCTGTTGGGAAACCTACAAGACAGCGCATCTGATGAAGCCCAGCCAACACCGAAGAAAAGAATGAAAGATGCTGATGTTCCTGAAAGTGTCAGATGTGATAAATATGATCATTGGCCAATTCTAATGAATATACCAAATGCGCAGAGATGCAAAATGGAATGATGCAAAAGAAAAACAATGTTTAGTTGCAGCAAATGTAAAGCTTAGTTATGCATCAACAAGAGCACTTGCTTTTTAACTTTTCATGGCAAATGGTTCAATATATACTGTTATAATATACTAGTTCCCAAGAAATATAGTTACATTGACTCAGCAAATGCTTTGCTTCCAGATATTTGTACATAAATATGTTAAATAACCTCTTAATAAGATAGAACTATTTCAAATTATTTATTTCTAAGATGCATGTTGTCCAGTGTACTGGTTAAAATTGAATGCTTTGCTGGTAGTTCAAACTGAAAAAACACTGTTTGGCTGAAAAAATTGTGGTGTGAAATGGCACATCAAGGTCTTCCGCAGCAGTAGCTTCAACAACTGAATGCATTTTGCCATAGCAAAATAAGATGTGGAAAAGTTTAGTTCTCATTAAAATTGAATGAGTCCATGAATTTGTTGAAGACCTTGTCTAACCAGTACACAGGATCCCACTGCAAAGGCCAGCACAGTTCATCTTGGATTTCCAATGGGAGATGGTCCCACAAGGTGTTGTTCATTCCTTCTACAAATCATTCACATATAAATTGGCCATCTGTCACCTTACTGGTCATGTAAAGGATCTGCTCATTTTCTACACCAGGCACAGGCAATGAGCTTGCCTCAAAAGGAAATGTCGTGGTCACAATGAAGAAGATGAAAAGGTACCAGAGATGAGATACCGTAAAGAACATGCCAAGATGAAAACCTCACACACAGCGATTCTAGGGATGAATTGTGCAAAGAATGCTTTTCCAAATTCCAAATTAAATTCCTTTGAAAGTATTGAATTAGCACAGCATTTTCGTATATGGCTCATAAGAAACAGATGGCAGACCAAGATCACTCATATTAAGGTTGGTCTTCACATGGGGCTATTCATGTCCTGTTGACCATACCTTCAACCATTTTATGTAGGGTTTAATCTATTGTATGTATGGTTGTAAAGTTAATAAATAAATAAATAAATAAATATTCTTATACAAGCACCATGAAGCATATGTATGGCGAGGAAACGTTATGTTTCTCTTGCAATCTGGCAAACTAAAGACATACGTTGATTAAAATAATTCCTGTCGAATCTCAGGTAAAATATTGTTAAATTAATTTTATTTTACAGATTTTGCCATTTAACACAAACTATTACACAAAATTAGTTAACACAAACTATTACACACAATAGATTACATGGCTGGAATTACCACACAGAGATTAGTTCACCAATAATGGGGTTCCAATGTATGCCATCTTGAATATATTGCTGTCACCATTGTGTTTGCACCCCTTGCAAATTTTCCAAATTTACCTGTGGGGAATTCCAGTGTGTTTGCACCCCTTGCACTATTGTGTTTCATTATAACATTGTCAACCTTGGAAGGGTCTGTTGCTTTCAGTTATAGAGGCTTAACACCATACTGAGTTGATTTCATTAATTCAAAGCAAAATTTGCACTTACTCAGCATCGGTTTGAGCGATTAAAACAGTGACAGTACCTTAAAAAAGGCCTGCAATACACATAGCCTCTTATCAGGCAAACCAAGCTTTCGCAGAAAAATCACCCAAAAATTGACATGATTGGTCCCTTGAGCCTCTCTGGGGTCCATAGTCATTACCCAGCATTTACAGAGTTTTATGGGTACAATATAAAACATGAAAACCTTGTCAAAATCTCACCTATATTATATTTTATTCTCAAAGAGGCAAAGACATTTTTCAATTGATATCTCTAATTCCTCAACGATTCGGACAAAAAAGTTCCATGTACATCAAAAGGATGACCACTGTCCAAAACATTCTCGATTTCTTCCATATTCACATTTGCAAGTTTTTGAGCACATTTGCAAGTTTTTGAGCACATTTGCAAGTTTTCGAGTCACAATTTCACTGTCCCTCAAATGAATAACAACTGCATGCACCGTGTACGGATGAGGGACTGTGGAAGAGTCAGATGATATTTACTGAACCAAAATATGGTGAACTCTCTACACTTCTTTTTAAAACAAACAACGCAAACCCCACAATCTGTGTTTTCATGACCACTATTCGCTCTTTGTCCTTGTTTGGGTTGTAGGGTTTTCCCCCCGGCAACTTGAGATGTCAAATGTTGAAGTTGTAGGTTTTGAACCTAAATTATATCGGCCTTTTATCAGTCAGAATGAAGCAATCTGATTGGCTCAGGAGCCTTTCAGAGTGGGCCGGTTTTTTTGCATCCAGCATGATCTGAAACACAACTGCCCACTCCGACAAATGTAAACAAAATCACAAAAAACGTCATCTTTTCATATGTGAAATAATGTAAATTATGGAGGAGTCTTATGATGATAGTAAAAGCAACTTAACTTGTTGATTTATGCCATAAATGACTTGAGTCCATTCAGTTTTACATCTTGCTCAGAATAAATTCAACAAAATCCTAACTAGTTGTATTGTCCATTGGGCAGAATGAAGCTGGAACAAATAAAAAAAAGTATCTTACATAGACAATGCCTCCACTTTTAAGTATTATTTAAGGGATATTTAAAACAAACAATGCAAACCCCACAATCTGTGTTTTCATGACCACTATTCGCTTTTTGTTCTTGTTTGGGTTGTAGGGTCCCCCCCCCCCCCGGCAACTCAACACTTTCAGAGTGGGCCGGTTTTTTGCATCCAGCCCGATCTGACACGCAACTGCCTGCTGTGAAATGCAACTGCCCGCTCTGAAAAATGTAAACAAAATCCCAAAAACTTTGTCTTTTCATATTTGAAATAATGTAAATAAGCAAATTATGGAGAAGTTTTACGATGATAGTAGAAGCGAAGGTGGGTGTTATTACCCAGAAGATTTAAATGATGATAACAAAGAAAATTATGTACCAAGCAGTTTTAGTGTGCCTTAAACAACCGGCAACTAAATTTGACTGACATGGCTGAAATTGACTCATTTATCAAGCAGCAACACCTGGAAAATACTACTAAGAAAACTACATATGGTCTAAACATTTGGCAGCATTTTTGTTCATCTAGAAATGAAGGATGTAAAATGCTACAAAAAAACTACAGCTTTCCTGGCCTGGTGTCATGGTGGATATGGACTCCCCACTGATATGGATTCCCCCGGTCCATATCTGCTAGAGGATTTGGCTCCCACATAATTGAACCCCCTAAAATTCACAAAAAGAATAATTTTTAATAATCTCCTCAAATTAGAAAATGCAATCTCTAATAATTCTAAGAATCTTAAAACCTTTTTCTGTCTGCATTTGCAAAAGCTATAAGTTCACATACAAAAATTACATATTGTGTCTGTCTTCCCAACATTAAATCATAAGTTTTATTGTCCTAAGCTATGTACTTGTGCTTTAAATTAACATTGATTTTCATGAAACAATTTGCAGTTGAATGTGCATGGAAATTTAGTCAACAGTTTAATTGAAAAAATGATAACTAATGGCATGACTAAATTATCCTGGAATTTGCTTAATGACAAAAACAAGTTATTGAGATGCTAATTTTATAAAAATTTCGGGTCGAATCAGAGGAGGTTGGACATGGTCTGAAAAGGATGGTGGGAAACATTGCATTTATTTGCGTATTTCGGGTCATTTGCATTTGCACGTTGGGCGGACAAGAGCTCCTGATGCCTTAATTGTTGCTGCCATTTTATTTGCGAATTAAAATTGCAAAATAAAGAGTATTTTTAAGAATTTGATGATAGTCTTCAAAGATGGGTATTAAGGGTCTTCATGATTTTTTAAAATCTATCACAAAAGACTGTTCTATTGAAGAATTTCACGGAAAATGCCTTGGTATAGATGCATCGTGTTATTTGTTCAAGGGGGCATATTCTTGCGCTAAAGAACTTGGCCTTGGAATACCAACTACAAAGTAAGTATTATCTCATTGTTTTCTAACTAACACAATATGAATTGTGCTATTATGTAACGTATGTTTGCCTGGTGCATATAAGCGATAGTGTGAATTCGAGTCGCTGAGTTGATTGAAATTTACATATATTTTGTCAACGTTTTTTTAATATATTGATTTCATATAATCTAAATGAAATCCACTTTTATACTTGTCCATATTACCGTATTAAAATATGTATGTATGTATGGCAACAAACGACTGCAGCTACCACAATATCTATCTTAACTCATTAACGCGCAAGCTGTTACAATGTTTCTACCCCCCTAACGTGCAAGCAATATGGCGAATATGTGACTGAATTCAAGAGCTTTCACCAAAATGGCAATATCTCAGAAACAGTTGCATGAAAAAATCTGGTCTTTTCAACCAAATATTATTAATATATGATTGACCAAATTTAGTTTAAATGAACTTGCATACCTATATATATAATTAGTTTTTTCAATGAGAATTTTTATTTGTAAACCAGTGACACTATTTTTTTCATGTCACTCATCACCTAAAGGGGCAATATCTCCATATATTTATATAAAAACAAAAAAAAAATTATTTACTAAATTAGTACATATCTATATTATAACCAGTTTTCATCTATTGGGATATGAATTAGAAAGTGATCAAAAATTATAAAAAATACTCCTTTGCTTTTTTGGGCAAGATGTTTACAACATGAAATTTAGAACAGTAACTAAGTGTTAAAATTGAACAAAGTGTGCAAGCCAAAACACAGTGCTTGTACATCTTTGGAGTTTTTAATTACCTCAAATATATTTAAAAGGACATACGGTACTAGAATATATTTGTTTTCAATATAAACCAAGGATGGGAAGGTGAGAAAATAGGAATTTTCTGAGGTGTTTTTAACACAGACAATGACAGCCGACATTTTCAAAGGCAAATTGCCCGTGACAAAACCAAAAGTTATTCACTTCTCTACTCAAAGCACTGAAAAACACCATAAAGAGGAAAACATTTTAAACATACATCAGGTAAGCCTTTTAGCTCAATTTTCTCATGTTTCTGTTTGGAAAGAAACGGTTTTTAGCCAAAATTATTTTGCGCGCCAATGTAGGCTGCTATAAAATGTCAGACACGCGTTCTCTTTTGAAGTCTGGCTCTGAAAAACAATCGCTTTTTTTTAGTTTGAAATAAGCTTTCATTAGGACTAATTGTGTAGAAATGTTATCTGTATGCTCAAATGAAAAAGATAACCTAATAGTCAGGTATTCAACATAGCTATAAAAGGGTGAAATAAGGACTTTCATCTTTGGTTGTTTGTCAGACATGAGAAACCACATTAGTGCCATTTTGTCGCGCGTGCTTGCTATTTTATAAAATAAACACCTCAAAACCATAAACTTTTAGTTCAGAAAATTACAAAGTTTCCCATAGACATTATTAAAAATGTTCTAGTGAAACGATTTCATGATAAATAAGCGAGCAATGGGCCCGAAAGGATGGCTAAATTATGTTTTTGTTGGGACTTCAGTTTCATGGCTTCCCGCAAAGGAAGCCATTTCAGAGAGAAGCGACAACAACAGCAAACAACCGTCGCGACCAAATTTTGATAACTTTTCCTTCTGATTCAACATGTAGTTACTAGAAAATGAGGTTGGATCAACATTACTATCTGCCTTATCGATTTAAAGTTTTATGGGGATATAAAACCCAATACAAAAAGCATTTTAAAAGCTTTAGAACTCAAGTGCGGACTTTCTGAGAATTCGCACGCGGCAAGCAAGCGCATTAATTCAATACACTTATTTCAAACCACAATATGTCTGAAACAAGTTGTCATTTTAAGACTAAATTGATGAAAATAGATATAACAGTGATTTTGGAGTACCCCACTTACTTAGTGTAATTTAATACTCGAAGTATTCTTGCCAAATAGGGCACGTACGCACACAGTAATTTAATCTGGTGTCGTTTGAAACATACTTTAGCTAAAATAACAACTTGAACAAGAAGACCAACAATGGGGTTACGAAAACAGTCGAAATTGTGCCCAAATTTGCATAAACAGTTTGTCTAAAAAGATAACTTTAAACTAGATTCAACCAACATTAATGGAGTCGAATTTTGTGAGTGTTTGATCGCATATTTCTACTCAAAAATACCCTTTAAAAAATCGTATCTGCTCACTTGTGTTCCGTGTTCATCTTTCTTGTGATTTCCGACTTCTATTTTTAATAAAGTTTGGAGAAATCCTCCTCTTTTTGGCTGAAAATCTCGCGCATGGTTCACAAAAAAACTTGGCCCCAAAACGTCAATATATTCGCTTTCCTTTCATGCCAAATTTTCGTTGTAGTTGATTCAGAAACCTCTTCTTTTCTTGCTTTTAAAACTTGCTGTAAAATCTTTCTTTGTAACAGAATAAAAACAAACAAAAAAGATTTTCTTAAAAAAACCGATTCAATCAATTTTCCTTTTGACAAAAAAAAACGGAAAAAAATTGGGAAAATACTTGAATTCGTATTCATATAGTTCTGTACCCTGGCTTATTTCAGATGTGTGTAAAAGCGAAAATAAGACCGAAATATTCGTATTATTTTATATTCACAACCGAAATGGCCGCCATATTTTTTTACCCAGTGTTTCCACCATATTATGAAATTTCCTTTAAATTTTCATAAGGAAATTCACATTAAAAACATTTCCTTTTTTTTCAGACGGTTTTCGGTTTTTACCCTGAACCGCCCGACCCTACTCAGTTGTCCTTTTTGCTTTGGGGGGAAAGTAAAAGTCTGCATTACCCTATAAATTTTAAAATTCACGAACATTCTTTACTTGAAATGCAAATAATACATAAGTATATTTATATTGTTTTATAATAAGTGGCTATAGCTGACTGTTCATGGTAAATTTGAAGATTTTTTTATTGGGTGAGGGGGGCAGGACTTAATATCTGCCCTCCTGTTTACTTTAATACTGGGGAGGACCTTTCCCTACATCCTATGCCACAGGCATAGTTTGCTATGCCATGGGCATAGTTAGATATGACAGATACATTGCCTTTACTAGGAGAGGAAGATGCAGGATGCTAGGGGAATAATCATTACTCATTTGATAAACTCTATCAGGAAAATTGAAGTAGTTTTGGAGAATGATGCAGAACAACCACCAGACTATGACTGTCTTACTTTCAGGCTTGATCATCTCAACCAGGTTTTGGTTTATTGTTCAAGTATTATAAATGTACCACCAGCAGTTAATGAATTGGTTAACAAGTGTCCTGGTGTTCTGGAATCACTTGATAATGGGGTAAATGACAGCTATTTTGCTCCAACAGTGAAAACCGGTTTGCCTGGACAACCTGCATATAAAATCACTAAAGACCAATTGTTGTTCTTGGTTTCCTCAGGGTTTAATGTTCCTCAGATTTCATCATTGTTGAATGTTGGCAAAATGACTATTGAGAGGAGGCTCCATGAGTTTGACATCTCAATAAACTGTTTACCAACATGAAGAACGTCATAGATCCACTATGACAAAGTCATAATTTTGGAAGTGATATATATTTGGAATGCAAACAATATATACAAAGTCATCACTAAAAGTGAGGTCATTGTCAATGGTATTATTGCTTGTATTAGGGAGCTTTAGATTTGACTACAAGTACGAAATTCATCAACCGAAACACATGCTGTATGCTTACGCCATCCTGTACTGACGCGAAAAAGTCCCAGCCATTGCCCATCTGAGCATAGGTCTCCCGAAAAGGTCTTTTATTTTTAAAAAATCCATACAATTTGCTTTAAAATGCAATGCTTTGACATGCAATGCTTCAATGTACAGTAAAACCTCTATAATTTGTATTACATGAAGTACGTGTAACATCACAATAGTGTTGCGTCATTACACAGCAAAAAATGCCGGGCCTGTTGCTCAACAGGACTGAACAATGTTTTGCTGCCCACGTTGTTCACACTTGTCAACAATATTGAACAATATTGTTGAACCTGAATCGGGTGTAACAATGTTGGTCAATATTGTTGACAGCTATGAACAATGTGGGCAGCAAAACATTGTTCAATCCTGTTTTCATCAGTATTGCATCAACCTGAGCGTTTTTATGTGTGTATGTGACGAAAAAATTGTACATAAACATCGTAATTCATTAAAAAAAACTAACTCACTATGGTAAGAGATAACTTTAATACTTCTACATTGTGTTTTTTTGTTCTCTTATCACTTTAAAACAAGTTAATTTTGTGAAAATTCCGAGGAAAATGGCTCAATTTGGTCAAAACTATGTGGGATGACTGCATGGTATTGCATCAGCCTGAGCGTTTTTATGTGTGTATGTGATGAAAAAATTGTACATAAACATTGTAATTCATTAAAAAAACTAACTCACTATGGTAAGAGATAACTTTAATACTTCTACATTGTGTTTTTTGTTCTCTTATCACTTTAAAACGAGTTAATTTTGCAAAAATCCGGAGGAAAGTGGCTCAATTTGGTCAAAACTATGCGGGATGACTGCTCCCGGCATTACGTCACAAAATAAAGCTCTCTGATTTGCTGAAAATTTTTTAAATTTCAAAAAACTCTCAGATTGGCAGGCTGAAATTGCCGAGCGAATCATTTTGTGACGTAACGCCGGGAGCCATCATCCCGCATAGTTTTGATCAAATTGAGTTACGAATTTTCCTCAGAATTTTCACAAAATTAACTCATTTTAAAGTGATAAGAGAACAAAAAACAATGTAGAAGTATTAAAGTTATCTCTTACCATAGTGAGTTAGTAGTTTTTTAATGAATTATGATGTTTATGTACAAATTTTTTCGTCACATACACGGCTAAAAATGCACAGGTTGATATAGACAGGTGTGAACAATGTTGTGCGGCCAACTATGAACAAGTTGTCAACCATGTTGTTCCAAGTTGTTACAGTTGAACAATGTTGTAACAACATGTTGACAATACTGTTCATAGTAGGCCGCACAACCTTGTTCACGCCTTTCGATATCAACTTGCAACAAGTTGTTGATTTTCTCAATTTTTACGCGTTTAATGATGCAATGCTATTGTGATGTTACACATACTTCATGTAATACAAATTATAGAGGTTTTACTGTACATTGAAGCATTGCATGTCAAAGCTACAGTGGCCGACAAGGGCAACACAAATATATGTCAAAACACACAAATATATGTCAAAACACACTTTATTAGCAAATCTCCACACCATATTACACGCACACAAATTTATTGGCCAACACAAATTTATTGGCCAACACAAATTTATTAACCAACACAAATTTATTAGCCAACACAAATTTATTAGCAAACCTGCACTGCACGCATACGAGACCACCTGGTTTGCAGGCTAGTTCATGATCAACAACATAGTGGACGTTGGCGTGCCAAGATTCCCCAAGGAATGTTCTCATTGCAGTTCTTTGTTGAAATTCAGTTATAACTACTATCCACAATGTGGGGCAGAGGAAGGAGGCAACAATGAACGTCAAAACTATGATGGAAGGGCGGTCATTGCAGCATATTTCAGAAAAGGCCACAAGTATTCATGGATAGTGGAGCTGTTAGAAAAAGAGCACAATGTAACAATGTCAATTCAAACTCTAAAAAACCGCCTCAATGAATACAATCTAAAACGCCGTAATGCATTTTATGATGAAGAACTTGTAACGCAGCGTGCAGAAAGATTATGTGACTGAAGGTGTGCAGGTCAAACAACCTTCCAGAGATTCCAGCTTCATTTTATCTGGAATGTGTTGCTCAGCAGATGGGTTGCCCTGAAAAAATGAGGACAGATAATGGGACTGAAAATGGCACCTATTGCAACAATGCAATGTCTATTTAGAGATGATGTCAATGCTCACTCATATGGGAAATCTACAGCTAATCAAAAAAATCGAAGGCTGGTGGTCTTATTGCATAGGAATCGCTCTACCTAGTGGATCAATTTATTCAAGAATCTTGTGGAGACAGGAGAATTTTCTCCTGGGAATGAAGTTGAAATGGAATGTTTATGGTTCTGCTTCTCTGGTTTAATCCAGCAAGACCTGGATTTTGTGAGAGAACATTGAAACACACATACAATTCGGGATTCTTCTTATGACATAATTGCTGGCAAACCCAATGAACTTTGTGTGCTTCCGGAAAGTTGTGGAGAAAATAAACTCCATCCTGTTTCAACAGAAGAGGTAGAATTTGTCGCAGAAAATGTGTTGTAATTTGAAGAGGTCCCAAATGATTACCAACAGTACTTTGAATACATACTAACAAACACAAACTTAGAAAGAGGTTACAACTGGATAGCTGCCCTCAATCTGTACAGAGAACTCTTATATATATTTAATGAAAACAACTGAAAAACAATAATGTTACATTTATATACAATGTTTGTGTCGATATCAGGTAATTTTGGAATATTGGGCATGGAATTTGGAAAACCAACTTAGCAAATTACTAAAGTACTGGACTGAAGTACTGATCATAGACTCATAATTTACTGTGGTTTACTGGTGTAGTCAACAAAAAGCTTTAATAAATAATTCATCAAATTGTTGGTCATATCAGTTAAACACTGAAAATTACAAGTTTATGTTCTCAGTACCTTAGTACTTTAGTTCTGTACTTTTATAGTAACTTGCGAAGTTAATTTTGCAAGTTGCATACCCAATAGTCCAAATTAGAAATGAACTTCAGGGCATATTCAAAAGTGACCTGCCCTGTAACCATCAATTGACCTATTTTAAAAAGTCATTGGCCGATGAATAACAACTATATTAATTAAGTGTATACTGTATTGTACAATGTATATATTAAGTGTTTACTGTTCTGTATAATGATAGTACATTAAAAACCTGAATAAATGATCAGCAATTTTTACCTCAGGCTAAAGTGACCCTTGTGTACAGCTCTATTTGCTCCATATGCTGTCTATTTCAACTACAGTGAAGAAGTTAAGAATTTTTAAGAACTGATCTCATTTGTCAACCTGACCTGGTGTTATATATCACCAAAATCTATAAGAGCAGAGTGCCAGCCTTTTAAAAGTGGGGGGGGGGGGATTTTCGAGGGTTGAAGGCGCGAAACACTTCTAGGGGGGTCCGGGGGTAGGCCCCCCCCGGAAAATTTTTGAAATCTAGAGTCCCTGAAATACGATTTCCTGCATTTTCAGGGTGAGATTATTCAG
>CACRXK020003382.1:0-36591 GCA_902702795.2 Paramuricea clavata | reverse complement strand
GCGAGCAGTTAACTACCACCTCAATTTGCTCTTTAAGTTGAGTTGTTCAGGGTTTTATTAAAGAAAAATTTAGAACTGCACATTTTGTTGTACAGTCACAACATGTCATATGGTGAAATCAGGGACGTAGCAAAGCATCTGAAGTTGGGGGGCAGGGTGTCAGAGAATTTTACCTGAGATTTGAATTTCAATTGTTAAAAATTTACCTAAAGTGTAAATTATAATGAAGCTTTCTGTGATTGAGAAAAGGGAGGTCTGTCTGGGGTCCTCCCCTACAAAATTTTACATATTTGAAGCTCTAGGACTTAGACATGTTTCCATACACATATGCAGGTAAGTTTCCCGATTTTGCCAGTTGTTTCCTGTCTTACAGTTCTTTATCTGACCGCAGCACCGTACGACTGAGCCCAGTCACACATGGAATGATGATGAGCCCAGTCACACTCTTGATATTGGATACCATGACTTTGGGTTAATGTAGTAGACAGCTGACTAGTTAGTTGTCCTTTTTGGAGCTTCTTTAAGGGCTTTCCCAAAATTACGGGAGTACTGCAAAACAGAGTACAATAGCTCCTTCAAATGAACAACAGCATGGATATTTTCAACATCAAGTGTCATGCAACTGAGTGAATTAGTCACTGTGCAATTCCAGGGAGAAATATTGTGTTGTAGCTGTTCAAGTCCCCATTTCATCAGTGCTACTGAATCTACAATTTGGGCACCAACGTTTCCTTCAGGATCATTCAATTATTTCAGTGCCTTGTCATAAGAGTTTAGAATCATAGACATTGAAGGGCCATCTTGATTTCCAGGACAGTTGAAATGAGCAGCAAACAATTCCATGTCGCTGCCAAATGAGCAGGACATAATTCTTTGTTTTTCAGGATCAGCAAAATTATTCCATCTTTGTATGCAGCAATAGTGTTGATGGAAAGTACTTCTTTTGACAGCATTTCTACAATTCGGGATTGGTTTTCCAAACTCAACCAGGGAGACAACATCAAAATCCCCTTAGTATGTGCAACAAATAATTTGGTCCCATTAACACAGATGGAGTTCACCACAATCCAGTCGATTTCTCAGCAAAAGTTCTTCTTTACCTCATACTCCAACACCATCAGGCTCTAAACTAATACTGTATTTACTTGTTTGAGTGCCACCCCAATTGAGCGCTGCCCCAAACAAGTGCCGCATTTTGAGATCAATTTTTTTAAAGAGTGCCGCCCCAGAATGAGCACCACACTAATCATTTTCCTGGGATTGCCTATTTCAATGTGACAAATTGAACTTGCAGTTCGACTCAGGTCATGAAGAGTACAGTGACATTGATATTCCACTGTCAAAATGGGGATATTTAGTGACAAAGGCATTTTAATGTTAAAAGTTCTAGTTATAATTCACAAACAAACAAAAAAATTAAGCAAGTAAATACAGTACTTACAATACTAAGCTTTGACTGAATTAAAGCATATATCACTTTGTTATCAAGTACATACAAAACCTCAAAACCTTTTCTAAGTCTCAAATATTAACTTCATCTAGTTGCAAATTTCTTCTTGCATATTCAGCTTCCAAGGTGTGCAGGTACTTTTCTAAGGCACCCCTTCAAAATCTTCACCAAGCCAGTGGTAGAAAATTTAAATTCTGGTAGTTTCTCTGATAGTTGCTTATGTGTGACCAGACTCTTTATTTTCACTGTTAACGTCCCCTGATTCAATTCGACGAACAAAATGGGAGTATTTGGACCATAAAGGTAAACTATGCCATTACAATTGATTAATGTACCTTGCTGGTGAAGCTTCCTTCAGTGTAACAAATTTCTGGACAGGAATGTGCAGGCGAGTCATCACAAGTTTTGAGCATCTCTTATTGGAATCCCAACAAACAACCAATGGCAATGCTTATTGGGTGAGGAAAGGCACCAATCTTGTCTAATTCTGGAATGAGTGTGTGCCCAACAAATCCAAGCTGTAGGAATTTTTTGTTAGAGCTTCCTTAGTTAATTTTAGAACTGTCATGGGATCCTGTCTGTCTTTATTTTTAACATGATTATGTTTTTGTAAATATTTTTTCATTTTTGACTTCACTTCAATAGAAGATCTATTTCTCAGTGTAAAAAGAAAGGATAAATTTCCTTGTTCATTTTGAAATTAAAGGAACCAGTTGCCAAAGCTGGCTTTCAAACTCTTGCCCATGTGTGGGCAATCTGGTAAAGGAACAAGCAATATATCCATCTTCAATACATTTTTTATTTCCAACATTGCTTGTTATTTCCTTCTTCACACTCTGTTGTGAAGACTGTCATACACTGATAAGCACATTGTGTACCTTTCTCGATACAAGCTCTTCACTGGAAATATGACTAACTTGCCCTTCCTCTTTACATGGGTCACAAATAGTCCAGTCCTGGCAGACGAATTTGCATGCACATGTGTCAGACTGTCCAATAAAAATACTTGTGATCAACTTCCAGAAAAGGGAAAACTCTTGCACCTGTTCAACACTCAAAAATGTAACAAATCAAAAATCAATATGTTGACCGACATGCAATGTTGAATTTGCAAAGTATTGTGTTCTGCAAGAAGATATGTTTTATACAATATTCAAGGGATTATACGGCAACAGCTTTGCTGTTTTTCAAAGCGTACAATATGTCAATCAGACAAGATAAGCCCAAGCTGTCTCATCAATGCGAGCAGGAATAATGCGAGCAGGAATAATGCGAGCAGGAATAATGCGAGCAGGAATAATGCGAGCAGGAATAATGCGAGCAGGAATAATGCGAGCAGGAATAATGCGAGCAGGAATAATGCGAGCAGGAATAATGCGAGCAGGAATAATGCGAGCAGGAATAATGCGAGCAGGAATAATGCGAGCAGGAATAATGCGAGCAGGAATAATGCGAGCAGGAATAATGCGAGCAGGAATAATGCGAGCAGGAATAATGCGAGCAGGAATAATGCGAGCAGGAATAATGCGAGCAGGAATAATGCGAGCAGGGCTGTAGGAAAAGTAAAAACCTTCAAAGCATTTCCAGCCTTGCCCAAAGTCAATGCCATTACATCTCCTATATCTCTGCCATCTAAAGTAGTGTGAGTGGAACAAACAAGTTCAAAATTCCCAGGCAGATCACTTCAGTTTTCCCAGAATCATGATCAAATTTGTTGAGATAATTATTTGAGTGTTAGATTGTTCATAGTTATATATTAACTATAGATTGTTAAAATGTTGTTTGCATGCCATGTTGCAGCTATTTTTACATCATATATAAAAAACCCAACCATTTTGCAACTGTATAAACTAACATTGTTGCTCAAAATATTCCTATTAAGTTCGTAAGAATTATTTTTGTACAAGAAGGATTGTTCGTGTCTCAAATGTAAGTTTATATTGTTGCTGGTACAAACTTGTCAATCAAGGATAATAGTAACTTTGTCTTGTTACAATAATTAATTAGGATACTTAGAGTTAGATAATTCCAATTTACTGCAAAGTTAAATGGAAAATATTCAAAAAAAGAAAGATATACAATTCACATGATGAAACCAAAGCCAGTCAAAGAGTGATTCTCTGCTTGTGTTTTACTGTGTGGTGGGCTTTCTTTGTTTTAAATATACTGGCCACAATTCTAAATGTTTGTTATTTTAATTCTTTTGACCAAACCAATTTAATTCAGCTGAAACAATATCAAGTTGGACAAACACCTCTTTCTTCATCCCTGCTTTTGGAGATGAACATAGCACCTGGTCAGACATTTACTAATATACTTGTGATATCTACTTCACCTTCAGCTACATATTTATATTGTCCCCAAGCTGATGACGCTGTGCCGTGCAAGGGTACTAATTCCCCCCGGCTATTTACACCCGGGGAAACGAAAGCATTAGCAAAGTCTAAAGTTCATCAATGATCATGGGCGTGCTCACCAACGGTGTTGAGTGGGTGGTCATCACTGATCTCAAAATATGGCTGTTTGCCAGGAGTGAAGAAGGCAAAAAATATAAAAAATACATGTAAGAAAGCTTGGAAAATCGTTTCATGTACATAACAAATTGTACAACTTTTTTGCAATTTTTAAACGTAAACATTGAAAAGAATTGATATTGTATGATAAATCCTAAAGTATAGCGCAAGTTAGTTTGTTTCAATAGACCTTACGCCTAATGACGTCATAAACGTTAACGCGCGCGCTGAATTCTGGTCTTAATAGTCAAATTCCGTAAATTCCAAACAACAAAAATGGCGGGCTTGTTCGCTGGAAATACCGATACTTCATGTGCTTTTTTTGAAAATGAAATCATTCTTCGTGACCCTAGTTCTTCTAAGAACTCTTGTACGGGTGGTCAAGGTGATGTTCAAGCAAAAATGGGAGCCTCTGGAAGGGATGTATGTCATAGTGAGTCCTCTGAAGTTCGGCCAATATCGCCTGTTGTTAATATGTTCAGACTAGACGAAGACGAAGTTGATTTAGACGACGATGCAGCAAGTTTTCCGCACAGCGAAACCAAAGGATGGACAAAATTACTGCAAGATATTCCTCCGTTTACCCACCAAAAATTAGAAAATAAAATGGTGAATAACAGCCGCACAATGTCTGACAAAGTAGCGCCAAAGGCTCATAGGAACATGAAGAAAGGATATGGTCTTTGGAAAGAATGTTATGTCAATAATATTCAAGTCAAGGCAAACGTCCAATGTAAAATTCAACTATTTCTGGTTAAAGCTAGTTAGTGCATCCATGAAGAGTATAAGTTACCCTGTTTATGTTCATTTAGACCAGAAGAGTGGCGAAGTCGAGTATGCAAAGTGCACTTGTAAAGCAGGGCAAGGTGGCTGTTGTAAACACGTTGCTGCTTTGCTTTACACTCTGTTGGATTTTGTTAACTTGAGTTTAAGTATGATTCCTGAAGACCTTACGTGTACACAAGTCGCTCAAAAGTGGAGTATTCCTTCTGGCTGCCGTAAAAATTGAACAAAGCTGTTAAGTTTGACGAACTGTTGTTTCAGAAAGCACAATACAACAAGACCAATAAAAGAATGCATTCAAGTACTATCAGAGAGAAGTATTGTAGCACACCACCTTATGCCCAGACTGTCACCAAAGACGATATACAATCAATGGCGAATGTACTTAGGGAAGGTGAAAGAGCTTCACTACTTTGTGACACACTTGAATCAAACAATTATGAGCCATGTGATATGTTTGAAACATCCTGTGCAAAGGCTCAGAGGACAAAGTCTAAGTTGGATCTAGAAACAGTCGAATCAAATACTGGCAAGCTATTGGTTGACAAAGTTTTTACCTCTGTACCATGTGAGCTTGACCAGACTGTTAAATTGGGTTCGGATGAAAAGAAACTAATGGAAACCTTAGTGTTTGTAACACCTGAGCAAGCTAAGGACATCTGTTTAAAAACTATAGACCAAAGTTCCAGTGCACAATGGTATGTTGAGAGATCAGTTCGTATAACTGCATCTGTATTCGGGAAGGTGATGAGTAGGTGAAAGACAGTTGAACCAAATTCGATTGTAAGAACGATCACTGAGAAAACTAAATGCCAAAGTTCTCGTATGCCAGTTTCTCTACAATGGGGTATTGAGAATGAGTCCAATGCTGTAGAAAAATACAAAAACTTGAGAAATAAAGAAAATTTGGAAGTGAAAAGCTGTGGTCTAGTGGTAAGTCCGAGATGGCCATGGCTTGGCTGCAGTCCTGATGGCATTGTTGTGGAAGGTGATACGGTAGTTGGATGTGTGGAGATAAAGTGTCCATACTCAAAGAAGGACATGACAGTACTTGATGCTGTCAAAACACTACCTCTGGCCTCAAGCTGAAGGACAAACATGAATATTTCTACCAGTGCCAAGGGACAATGAACATTTTAGGACTGCCCTGGCTTGACTTTGTCATATATACTAACATTCATGTCCAAAGATTGCATCAAGACTTTAGTCTCTGGGAGAAGAAAATGGTACCAGAGCTAACACATTTTTATTGCTCATTTATTCTTCCTATTTTAGCACCTAAATAAAAAAAATAAAAATCTACTAGTAATGTATGGTGCTGTAAAATGGGGTGAATTGGGACAAGTGTGAATGAACTGAAACAGGGACAATTGCTCCAATTCACCATTGTCTCAAGTCACTCCCCTTCCCAAACATTCAAAGAGAGAAGGGGATTCAACTCCTACTTCTCTCTGGGTGAGGTGTGAATGTTTTCTGACATTATAGACAATTGCTTAGCATATAAACAGCATTTAAACTGAAGATACTGAAAACCACTGCAACAATTCCTGTTTTTGTGTTCATTAGTGTCTTTTATGTATGCTTTATTGTCAATTTCAACTTAGTTTTCACTAAAATGGGTCATTCCAGAAAACATACATACCTCGCCCACAGAGGAAATTGGAAGTTAACCCCCCTAATAGTAAGTGTATTAGGACATCCAAAGGGGGTATCAGAAACAATTTTTTCTCCCCTCCGGAGGACAGAAATTTCCTCGGTGAGGGGAGTGTGGATCTTTTCTGGAATATGACCCAAAGTTCATAATGAAATTTACAAATTGGTTTGTAAACAAAACCTCTGATTGGCTACTAAATCAAACCAGCCAATCAAATGCTCAGTTTAAAAACCGATTTGTAAATTTCATTATCAGCTTTTGAACTTTGCAAAGAATTTGCGAAGTTCGGAACATTTTAGTGGAAACTAAGTTGAAATCGACAATAATTCTTGTTCAAATCAATTCCATACGTCCATTTTTCAATACACTCTCTAAGTATTAACACTATTATTCTGGATTATTTATTAAAGGTGGCAAAAAGTTTGTCAAATATGAAGGAGGGATATTGAGAGAAACACCCAGCGGCATATCACCTTCTATCTCAAAGCCTTTATCAGCCATGACAGAGTCGCCTTCTTCTAACAAATTTAGAATTCCACAATCCAATGTTATTTGTTTATCACTGCTTTGCCCAGCATAAAGTTCTGATACAAATGATACAGCTCCAGAAGGACTGATTCCAACCAGTCCTTTTGCAGTATTGTGGTGTTTATAGTTAGAATATGTAGCACTTTGGCTTCTGAAAGAGCTTGGTGTTTCTAGAAATATTTCAGTGCAATCAATGATTACTCAGGTTGATGGGTACATTTCTTTGAATGCTGTTGGCATGTTTCGATCAACAGAAGATCTTGATGGCCATATAGGGATACACCGAAACCGAGAGTGCAAAAAATCCAACCATGTGATAATTATCCTCGACATGTATGTCTGAGAAATTCCAGCCCTTACAGCCAGGTCCTCTTCCAGCAGTCCTAGACGAAGGCGAACTAATACCAAGAAAAATTCTTGCTCGGGTGAGAATGATCTTTTAGGACCATGTTTCATTGCATCACTGGATGTAAGATTGTCAGGATTTGTATTACTGCCATAATAAATAAGATTGTTTACTGCTTTTCCAAGGCTGTCAAACAGTGCTTTAAAAGTGGCATAATCCTGAAGTCCTGAATAAAACCTGATCAGTTTGTCATCATGTTTAAAATTTTCAACAGAGAAAGTCATTTTATTTTGTTCATGTTTAATTTCCTCCTTTAATTGAATAACTTGAATATTATATTGCTCGTTTTCAGCTTGAAGTCTTTTGTTTTCTTTTGTTAGCAAAGCAATCTTTTCCTCAAGAACACTTGATTCCTCGACTGTTTGTTTGCCAGCTGCAGGCATAGTTTCAGAATCATTTGGATCAATATTTTCAAGGTTTGAATTTGCATCTTCCTCAATCTCGGAAAATAAACGGCGTCTACTCTGTGGTATTGTTCCATTAGCATTGTTCTGTTTTGAAACGAATGTCCGGTTCCTGGCTTTTACAGTCGGTCTTGGATTGCAGGGTTTAGGCCACCTTTGTTACTTGCAAACTAGGTACAATGGTTGGCAAATTATTTGTATAAGTTTTCTTGCCTCCAGAAAAGTGCTCTGAACAAACTCTGTGACCTATCGTTGGCGTAAAATTTACCCGGGGAAATCAAGCGTATCCATTTCTTTCGAAGTTCTACTGATTCTTTGCTTTTTCATTTGGAAAATTGCAGAAGGAAAGCTCGGGACTTTGTTTGTTGTTGTTGAAACAACCAGCGACACAGCAGGTGAAGCCGCCACTAGATTTCGATTTTTTCGATGTACAGTTGGAATTCTCATCAATATTTTTAGAGCTAGTTAACATTCGTCCACCCGGGCAAGAGCTCTGAAAAGAACTGGGGCTTTCATTTGCCAGCGTAGCGTCTAAAAGATCGCGAACAACTTCAGCACAAGTGAGCTCAACATTTCGTGTTGACTCCATGTTTTTGCCTTTTTGGAATTTATGGAATTTGACTACTAAGACCATAATTCAGCGCGCGCGTTTAACCTTTATGACGTCATAAGGCGTAAGGTCTATTGTTTATGTATGACTTTGTATTTAACTTTCCAACATGTATACCTGATGCTATACATGTTGGAAAGAGTTTGAAGTGTTCATTTTGCAACTGGTACATTCTTCTTAACGGTCAGCGTTCAAATTTAGCCATTCTGAGAACATTGCGAGATGATAGTGATCCCGAAACTAGGAAGTTGTTTAGAAAACTTCTTAAAGACGGTGATGCAGTACGAAACAAGGATCGCATGGCAGTTGACGCCATTCTTGACCTTATGGCTGAAAATTTTATTCGTGCTGTTGAAAATGTTGAGTTTGCCGTTCATGCTCTTGTGCCTGAGCGATTCAAGTTTACAGAAGATAATAACGTTGGTGCTTTTCCTCACCCGGTGGATATTACAAACGCAGGCAGTGGAATTTTGTTTATGTTAGATTTTGCTCCTTTGAAGGAACATAGTAAGCTTGTTTGCATAATCCAGTTCGTTTAACAGTAATGAAAGAAAAGCTACCCAGCGCTAAGTCATTGTGTGTGACCAATGGTTTTGTGTTTGTTTGTTCTGCCGATGGTATCATTGTGGTAGAACACACAAGTCAACTATCTATCAAAGTCCAGTCTCTTAGGAAAGCTGAACTTATTGTCGAACTTACGAAGAGAGGCGTTGAAGCCACTGGAAATGTCACTCAGCTCAAGAACAAATTGAACTTAGAAAATGAAAAATTACGAGCTCAATATGCTTCTGTCAAAAAGCGGACGGATATTGTTCATCTAAATAAAGATATCCATACGGTTGACTGTTTAAGTTCAGCGTCAGATGAAATCCTAATTGTAGGTAGCAACGTTGATCAAAAAGTTTACCAAGTTCTTATAGAGAAGGATGGTGTGGGTCTCGTTGGCAGTGTCACACAGAGTTTCACTTACCCTCAGAATGACATCAAGGTTGTTAGCATGACCACTTCCACTGGCAGTCTTTTCTTTTCGTCAGTGGGACCTCAAGGCCAAGACGACTATGGAGGGCTTTTCCAAGTGAACCTCGAATCTAATTTGCCTACGTGTTTGGTTCGAAACTCACCAAATTGCGAAGTACATGGAATTGCTCCATACAAGAACGGGATTGCCTTTTCTGATATTAAGACAAACCAAATAAAGCAGTACCATTGTTTGTCTGGTGTATCCATCTTAGCAGGAAATGGTAAAGAAGGAAACGTGAAGGGAAATGCCAAATTTGCTAGTTTTATGCAGCCAGCTGGTCTTTGTTCCGAATTGGATACCAATCTGTTTCTCTGCAATTCCCAAAATGGAGAAGTTGTTTTAATTACGGGACTGCAAGGAACATGTGAATTTCTTTCATCCATTGGGAAAATGTTTCGAGCATTTTCTATCCATAAGAAGCACAATTTCCTAGCACCATTACCAACTGTCGGATTACATCACATTGTCCGTTGACAAAGTAAAGGCGCTTACTGGAAAGAATACCACAAATGGCCCAGATGGAACTGTCTCTTCAAAAACTCTTACTTCCGTTCAAATGGTTGCAGATGGTGTCCAAAAATTAAATGAAAACATCCAGATATTGAATAAAGATTACCAAATAGATATGGCAAGTTGTATGACCGGTCAAGTGGAATCGATTCATTCCACGCATCACCACAAGCATCAAGCAGGTGCCCATGTTATTAATTATGCCAGGTCATTTGGGAACACTGGGACCCTTCCGCTTAATATGTACGAAACCCACAATCCAGTTGGCCAAAGGATACAGTTTCACCAAGTAGATGATCTAGATGGGCTTGCTGGCTTTGATGAAGTCGATGAATGCCGGAATGGTCAGGATGGACAAGATGAGTACAGCGACGAGAGTGGTTCTAGTGATACGGAGGAAAGAGAGTCAAGCGGCGAAGAAGGTGAAACAACATTGTCATTTTTAAAAACAACTCGTTCAGGACGTTCTATTACTATAAACAGAAGCCTCTTTTCCACATAGTTGGAGGTCTTGGAGGTTTGAAAGCATTCCGAGGTAAGTACAGATGAGTACAATGATTCTACAATTAAGGAAGACATCCTATAATAATTCGTGAATTTTGTTTTATTTTTACGTGAATCGTGATCGCTTAGATTTTCCGTGAACGTGAAGGAATTTTTTCAATTTTTCGTGACTCGTGAAAAGGCAAAATATTTTTACGTGAAAGCATATTGTGAAGGGGTATAGGGGGCCCTCAAATATTAATCAAGATTAACCAGACTGAAACATGCACTATTACCAGTAAATAAATGTCACTTGACAAATTGTTTATTATGAAACAAAGTATATTATTATCTACAAAATACAAGCACAATTTATTCGTCCGAAATCCGCGTGTGTTCCTAGCACGAATACGTTTCTTATTTCATGAGACCACTGCATCACGAAGGATCATCATGGATCATTCGTAGTTCTGAATTAGGGCATGCTGTCACAATGGAATTGTAAGCTCTTCTAACTTCTGCAACGTTCTGAAATATTGTTAAGAACACCAAAACTCTTTTGCCTTTTCTTAACTCCTTCTCAACAGGCCGGTTTCGCATTACATTTCGATTCAATTTTTCTAATATCTCGGCGAGTATTTACCCCCCTTTTAAATAAATGCCACCATTGAAATCCTCATAAAATAACCTTTCGAACGGGGGGTCAAGTGCCGTCAAAACATTACACAAAGCGAAACAATCATATATTTACTCACCGCTTGGCCAAAGATTCTAAATTTCATATCCACAAGATCTTGAATACCCCTTGAACTTTTCGTCATTTGCTGAACGGCTATATGTGTAAAATACTCTCTGTAGTCAAGCGCTTTCGTGTAGAAAGTTTCGTATGTATACGCCGACTAGAAATATTTATTTTGAATTTTTCAAGATGTCGGGTTTTACTCGCACTTGCGTACATTGCGCAATAATTGGCCAATAAGAAGCTCCTTTGGCCGGGATGACGTCAAACTCAGGCGGGTAGGTGCAATTTGACCTTGCGAATCCATTTCTGGCCTTTCCAGGGTCATACGATACAAACGCCGCATTGTTTTGACGGTTTTCAGTCGTATTTCCGGTTGGGATTAATTCACTTCGAGCTCACAGTCGGACAAGAAATGGAAATATATTGATAAAAGATACAGATTTGTAGATTCAGGGTTGCAAATAACACTCCAAAAAGACTATTTAATGGGGATTCGAACAAGACTATTACAAAGATGATATGTTCGATGGGGCCGAAGTTATTTTCGGCGAAAGGTATGGGTAGTCTATAATAATCTGTATTTTTGTTCAGGCAATTGCATAATTTGATACAATATGATCATTTTGACTTTCAAAGGCCCATAAATCGTTACAATACTAATGACTATAACCATCGTTTGGAACTAGTTGATATTTTATTTCTGAATCGAATGGTGGTATTTCTGTCTTCATAGCATGCACTGAACCGAAAGTATGAAATTTCGAGAGAAACATACTGACTCAGTTGGTTAGTCGCGTCAAAACACCTAGCTATACTATAGTTCTCGCAAGAATATTTGTTTGTTGAATATGTTCTATTATAAAATGCTTTCATATTATATTTGTGTATGATGTATTTTTGAGATATTCATATATAAACACATAGTTCCATTTGACAATATATATAGCAGATTTAGCTACAGTGCAATCATACCTGCGAAGTATACTACAGCCTACTACAGTTTATTATTTAAACTGTGCAAGATCAGTAACCGCATAAAATAATAGTAACATACAGTATACTAGTGATTTAAATTACTTAAGATACACAGCTTTCCCTGAAACAGATTTCATGTCTTTACGCACACTTAATTTTATCATTTAGTTACAATTCCAAACGTTTTTCATGATGGTTTTCCGTAGATCATAGTACATCTACCACTATATATCAGATTACCAAGGCATGTTGTCTTTAATAGCGAGAAAACGGCTCCCTCATCTCCGCTTAAATAAAGGCATGTGCAACTGATTTCTTTTGTAAACTATAACTCAGTCTTCTGTAGTTTTATTAATGTAAATAAAACTTGCGTAAGGCACACAATAAGCTTTTATCGAAGTCAAGACGCGTAGCATGAGGTGAAGTAAACAAATATGAACCTCGCGTGACTTGCATGACAGATCTCCTTGGCTTCTATGAGTTAAAGAACAAAACTTTTCCCCCAAATCTATCAGGTAGTGGTCTCTGTGTGTTGCACACTCCTGGATGTCCTTTATTTCGATCACAGTTTGACTTTTATGGCAATAATCTATCGAACTAAAAAGGCAACACAGCGGGAAGTGAAGCAACAACGTGGTGCATCATGAACGCGTATAAAATGCAAGTGCGTTCGTCAAAGAGACTTTTTCACACACCTTTCTCCGGCACTGCTATCCATTTATACTTGTTAAATAAATGCTATTCTTCAACTTTGCCTTGAAAAGTTTCACCGAAATCAAGTTTCAACAAAAATATTTTTAAAAAACAAGGAAAAATGCCGAATTCTTAGCTATTTCTGCTAATAATTCCGGCAATGCTCCGAATTCAGGAGGGTTTTCAAGGGGGGATTGTAGGCCATGCACGTGCGATGCTGTGGGACCCCTAGACAGTACAATTTGTCCTTCTCGGCATGATTCTCATCGCTCAGAAGGCGAAAATACATGGCCACAACAACACCAACATTTTACCGTTTTCAAATAACCATATAGGTCATTTGTGCGCACGAGCTAATAGACGGTTCGATGTAGTACAGATTGAGCAAGTATCGTTTGAGTATGAGTTTTCCAACCAGAAGTTAACCTTGCACTATAGTCCCTGATAATCAAACCAGCTGATCTTCTGGGACTGGTCAAATCAACTAAGCTGTTTTGCAACATTTGTTTCCCACCAATACTGGAGCAGAATATTTTCCCCCCAGTTTGTTAGTGCAGGTATTTTTTTGTTCAGAATAGCCTTGCATGTTAAATGGTCAGCCACTTTACAGGGGGTTATCAGATTAAATCACTTGGAGCTATGTACGTAATATGTTACTAATAATGAAAATGAGGCTGAATAACCATAGTTACAGGATAGCCAACCACAATAGAGATGTCAAGGTTAGCAAATTACAATAGTGATCTTTGCTGTTCAGTCTTGTTTTCAAGATCAGTGATGTAATTACCAAAAGGGTCTAATAACCATGAGCTTTATAACCACATACTAATGCTTTATAAACATATACTAATGCTTTATAAACATATACAAATGCAGCAGCACACCAGATGTTTCATTCTGTTTAATTAAAAATGGGCTGATTTCAGGTGAATAATCCCTGAGCCAATGGCACGGAGCGCCGTTCCAGGCATAAGCCCGGGGCGAGGGTACTAATTCTGTCCGGCTATTTACACCCGGGGAAAGGAACGCACTAGCGAAGTCTAAAGTTCATCAAATATTGTGGGTGCATGGCTATGATCCAAGGGTGATCCTCCCCACTGATCTCAAAAGTACAGCGGCTTGTCATGGAAATGGCAAATACTGACTGGTCAAATTTAAATTTCGCTTGTTGATGATCGCATTGCGACATCATAATAACAAACACCTTTTGAAAATATATCTGCTTTTTTAAAGATTTGCAAATTCACAAGCTACTTTTACATGTTGTATACTTTTAAAAGCTTTAAAAAACCATTATGCATACAACAAATTAAACAAAAGATATGGAGCCAAATGAAAAGCAACAAGAAGATGGGAAAAAATCAGACAGGCTGGCCAAAAGAAGGGAGCAAAGACGCCGACGTTTGCTCGAGGAGAAGGCCGATGAAAAAGAAACTCACTTGGAAAACCGTAGAGAAGCTTGGAAAAAAAGGACTGCAGAAGCTAAAGGTAAGCAAAAAGAGTATCATAGGTTGTATTATATAGAGAAAATGCAGAATGAGACTGAAGAATGAACGAAAAGGCTTCAAAACACGAGACAACGACGAGCGTCAGAAACTGCTGAATCAAGAGCTAGTAGACTTGAGAAATTACGATCGTATTTATAAACAGCTGTTGCTAATGAGAGCGAACAAGATCGACTGAACAGGCTAGCTAAGAAGAAAAGTGCAGCAAAAGAATTAAGACACAATAGTATACAAATAGGAGATGAAGCAATTGAGGTAAGTGTACCTGTTTTTGAAATGAATGGAAGTATTAGGAATAACTGTTTCTGTGCATGAAGCTATGAAGGAAACTGTATCTGGCCCTGATGTTGGGGCAGAAAATGAATGTGTTCATGAAGCCACATGTGAAAATGTATCCGTTTCTGCAGCAGTGGAGGCGACTGCATCTGTTACTGAAGCAGTGGAGGCGACTGCATCTGTTACTGAAGCAGGTGAGGAGAGTGAGTCTGTTAATGAAGCAGAGGGTCAGAGGCGAGTAGAAATGAATATTTACATGAGGGTGGTTGGCAAAATGTTGACAATCCTCTGCATGAGCTAGAGTTTGTACAAAATGAAATGCACAGTTTTCATGTAGATCAAGAACATTTAGAGCATCGACGATGTACAATATGTAAAGAAGCTTGGCCAATATGCCAGAACTTGGCATCAGAAGTATTCATTTGTTACCGGTGTAAAAGAGACAAGAAATTACCCAAGAAATTTAGTGCCAAGAATGACATGGACCCAGGAACAGTTCCTGAACAATTGAGAGGTTTGACACAGGTAGAAGAAATGTTAATTTCAAGGGTTTGTCCCATTATGAGAGTGTATAGAAAACATGGGGGTCAGAGGGGGTATAAAGGACATGTACTTAACTTACCACAAGATATTCAAAGTTTCTTGAATAGGTTGCCTTCACGTGTGGCAGACTTGCCTGTTTTGATTGTGCGAAGACATGGTGCAGAAGACGCACATCAAGACTTTACTGTGCGTCGACACAAAGTCCTCGAGGATGTGTTATGGTTAAAGACAAACAATCCATTCTTTAAAAATATCAAAATTGATAGAGATGTCATCCAAAGTTTACCAGAAAATGGTATTCCCAATGAGCTAAGGTATGTCATTGATGAAAATGAGCTTTCAGTTCATGTTGAAAATAAGGGGCCTCCCCAAGGAAGGAAAAATCGTTTAATAGCTAACACAGATTGCAGTCTGTATGACTGAATTACATGTGAGCGAAATAGAATGTATATAAAATATGTATAATTATCGACATAATCTTTAACTATTTCCTAATTGAACTATAGTAAAAACCCTAATATTGCTATATAGTCATTATTTTATTTATCAGCCATGTACATGCTGTGACTGATAATAAATGATTTTTTAAACCGATCTGTTTTACAAATTGGAGTGTTGAAGAGTCTCGTATTTCTTAAAGACTTGTTGTGGCTTGACTTGGGTGGTAAAGGTTCGGCCAGCTTGTGGTTTTTATCATTTAATAGCAATATCTTTAAACAATTTACGAGATAAGAGTTCGCATCTGGAGTGCAATGTGGTGATATTAGCTTTGGCTAACGCTTCTCCATATTTTAAACCAGGGTAGACGATTCGCATAGCATGCCTTTGAATGTGTTCAATTTCGTCGGACAGGTAGTTGGGAAGACTTTGGTGGAACACCTGACATGAGTACTCTAGGGTTGATCTAATAACATTACAATAGAATAGGACAAGATCATTATGGTTGATTCCTGCTCCTTTGAGCTGCTTTAAGAGGTATAAGCGTTCGGAAGCTTTGGTGGTAATAACTTCTACGTGATCGTTCCATTTAAGATCATTCCTTACCGACATCCCTAGAATTTTGGCCGAAGGTAGTCTCTCAAAGTTTAGTCCATTTAGTTCTAGTTGGGCATAAGACGTAGGTGTTCTCTTAAAGCAGGTTAGGATTTCTTTGCACTTGGATGGTTTTAGTTCGAAGCGATTTTCCTGGGACCAGATGTTGATGTGGTTGACGGTTGTACCTTGTGCGACTCCTGCAGGGACATTAAGCCAGTCAGAGTAGCAGTTCCCATTTAACTTAACTCATTGTTGTCTGTTCCGTAAAAAGTCGATAATCCAATTAACAGTGGTTGGCTTAAATCCCAGGCTGAACAGTTTGGAAATCAGTATTTGGTGGTCGACCAGGTCAAAAGCTTTCCGGAAGTCGAGAAGTGCAGTTCTTATGGTTGCACCAGTGCCGACAGTAACATGTAACCAATGATGTAACATGGAAACAAGAGCAAACGTTGTTGAAGAGCGAGGTATGAAACCATATTGGCAAGGATCAAGGGCGGGTAACATGACAGGTTTCACAGACTTTTTGATTACAAAGCTCTCAGCGATTTTCGACAGTGTTGATGTTAGAGATATCGGCCTCAGATCTTTATTACAATCGGAGATGGTAGAAGCTTTGGGTAAAGGCGCAATAGCAGCGAGTTTCCATACGCGGGGGTTATTCTTGTCAGTAATAGGTTCTGCTAAGATGCAGCACTGTGTGGGACAGTATTGATATGACGCTAGCCGATCAACTCCAAAAGTTGCAAAATTATGCAGCTCGTATCATTACTGGAGCCCCATAGAGAACCGTTCACACATGCGATGTTTTTTCTGATTTGGGTTGGTCAACCCTGGCAAACAACTGCAAAGTTCAGAAAGCTATGATGATGCACAAAATTATGAATGGAAACTCTCCTTCATATTTATCTGAAATGTTTGAGAAACAGTCTGGCTCAACTACTTATGACTTGAGGTCATCTGATTTAAGTGTTCAGATACCTAATGTTCGAACTGAATGTTATAAAAAAAGCTTTGCAGTTTCTGCGGCTTTTCTTTGGAACTCCTTACCAAATGAACTTAAAGAGAAGAAAATTTTATCAAAATTTAAAACACAAATTAAGAAACATAACTTCTGCATTGACAACCTGTAAATTCACTATTCCACTGTAAATATAATTTGTATCTATTACATATTCACATCTATTATATTTGATCTACATAAAATGTAAATATAGTTCTGTTAAAAAATACACAGCTTCTAGGTAGACCAGACTTAATAATTTCACATTTGTAAATATTATTTCTGATAGAACCACCGTGTTTAAATAAAATTATCTAATCTAATATGTTCGGTTACGGATATTGGCTTGTCATCGTCTATTGGCACTTGTACACTATCAGTCAAAGACAAGTAATCCTTCATTGTATTAATCCTTCTCGTCGCATATCAGGTCAGGGTGTAAGCATGTCTTTAGGTCATTTCCAGTTCGCTTGGTAGTCCCACAGAGCTGTTTAACGTCTCTCCACCAATTGCGGGGTTTAGTATTGCGGAGGTCTTTAACTTTTTTCTCATAGTAAACTTTACGGCAATGTTTGCGCTCACAATTAACTTTATTCCTTAGGATCTTAAAAAGATCTCATCTTTGGAAGAGGGCTTTTTGACGGCGGACAATAAGGGATTTTAATGGTTTTGTCAGCCAAGGTCTATCATTCTCGTGAACTTTCACAGATCTTACAGGCATGATGGTATTCAATCCATAGTTGACAATTTCTGTGAGGATTTGTAACTTTGTGTCACACAAATGATTATGGGAGAACAGAGCAGACCAAGGCACATCAAGTAGAAATCGGCGAACACTTGCTTTTTTACTAGGTCGTTTGTCTCTCGTGGTAATGAATTTATACTTTGGTTTAGAAGATTTGTCACAAATTCCAGCATTAACAGACACCTTCATATGATCTGATAGACCAAAAGGGGGCAACCTCGGCATAGAGTAGTAGTCGGATATATTGGTAAAAATTTGATCGAGGATATTGTTACCTCTCGTTGGAAAATCAATAATGGGTTTTAGCTGATGTGTCCTTGCGGTGGTTTGGATCATAGGTAGGAGCGACTTGTTAAAATCTCCTGTTATTATTATTGCACTGTTTGGAAACTTTGATTCCACCAACTCTAATGACGAACTCAGATGGTCTTTCATGGATACGTCGTGCGCATCGGGAGGATGGTAAACTACGCCAACTATTACATTCAAAAAGCCGCGTGGTAGACAATTTGGTCTAAGGTTTACCCATAAAGTTTCATGGTCGGCGTTATGGAAGTCAGATAAAACCATACACTGAATAGAAGTCTTAACATATAAACAAACACTCCTGTGAGGTCGATTTGCACGATCACATCTAAAAAGTTGATATCCATTTATGTTGACAAGTTCATCTGGCACATGTTCTTTCAGCCCAGTTTCGGTAAAAGCAGCAATATCTGGTTTGATAATGTCAATAGTATGAGCAATTTCGTCAATCTTTGGCATCAATTACATAGTATTAGGTAAGAGGATTGAAGGGACCTCTCGTGCAGATCGGTCACGCTGTCGAGCCTCCGTCTTGTTGATGTTGGACATATTCGAATATTTAATAAGTTACTATGGTTGACGAAAAGTTGCTTTCCTCTGTGATTTTTGCCATTAATATTGACTTGTCTTCGACTAGAACCAATCACAGATATTTGATTAATTCTCGAATTAGTGAGTTGACTGAAACGGGCTCCACTATGCATTCCTCTTGTTGGTTTTAAAATGCCAGCCTCCTTACATATGTTCCAGTCATCGAGCAGCACAGGTTTAATGTTTTCTAATTTTCTCTACCAATATCTCATAGATTGCAGTGTAAACCGACTATATGTCAGTACCATAGCGTTATATAGATATTATTACAACTTTAAAACGAGAACTTCGTAGTATATCGGTAATATTTAAAAATTTATAGGAGCTAAAATCAAAGCAGCCATACAGCGCTAATACATATACACAAGACCCAGTAATACAAGTGTGGAAGAGTTAGTTTTAGGAAGTGGCAGTACATTGTTTATTCCTATGTGTCAAAGACAGAGAACAGAAGGTGCAGCTATCCAAGATGCAGTAAATGAGGTTGATCTGTTAGACTGGCCATCTACTGAAGGTAATCTCGTTAATGAATTTAAAACAGATGGTCTAGCAACTATGGCCTTTCCTACATTGTTTCCTTATGGAAAGGGTGGTGACCCTACAAATAGGTCAAGACAACATGGTATGACGTGAACTGAAGCTTTCAAACATTTAATGAAGTTTGCAGAGAGGCTTGCAGATGGTAAGTTTGAATGGAGGTTTGCTTCTCACCCACAGTTTCCTTATTGGGTGTTAAATATGAAACAACAGCATCAGCTGTTGTCACAAGCAAATGTTTACTTGTGTCAACATCCTGCTGATGCAAACATGACAATGGAAGAACTGAAGTAGATGGTTAATTCCATGAGTGTAAACCAAATGATGAATAGGTTGCAACACTATGTGTCCAAAATACAAGGTACGAATCAGTATTGGTATCAGCGGCTGCAGGAATTGCTAGCCCTGATTGAACAAAAAGGCGGCCCTACTTTTTTCTTCACCTTTAGTGCTGCTGACATACATTGGCCAGACTTACAGAGGCTGTTGCAGAAAGATGAAGGTGCAAGCAGATCTGAGCGAGCACAAGCTGTAATTGACAATCCCCACCTAACTGATTGGTTCTTTATGCAGCAGCTGGAGTTTGTCAGACATTGGCTTAATGGTGTCTTGGATGCCGAGTGGCACTGGTATCGATTTGAGTACCAAGCTAGGGGAAGTATTCATTGCCACGGATGTGCAAAGTTAAAAAATGACCCTGATATCAGAAAATTACATAAGGCATGTGTTGCATTCCTAGAGAGTGAGACAACAAGGTACGAAATGTCACCTGAAGATTTTGAATTGCTTTGCGGGGATGTGGATGGTTGTCCAATACAGCAGCATTTCACGACTCGTTACAACTTGTAATGAATGTTTCACAAGTCGTGAAGGACTCTAAGAGTGCAGGAGCCAAGTGGTGAACCTCACAAAATTCATACGACTTGTTAAATCCGTGAAATTTCACGACTTGTGACAACTTGTAAAGAATGTTTCACGAGTCGTGAAGGACTTAAGAGTGCACCAGCCAAGTGGTGAACCTGACGAAATTCGTACGACTCGTTAAATCCGTGAAATTTCACGAGTCGTTACAACTTGTAAGGAATGTTTCACAAGTGGTGAAGGACTTAAGAGTGCAGGAGCCAAGTGGTGAACTTCACGAAATTCATACGACTCGTTAAATCCATGAAATTTCACGACTCGTTACAACTTGTAATGAATGTTTCACAAGTCGTGAAGGACTTAAGAGTGCAGGAGCCAAGTGGTGAACTTCACAAAATTCGTACGACTCGTTAAATCCGTGAAATTTCATGACTCGTTACAACTTGTAAGGAATGTTTCACGAGTGGTGAAGGACTTAAGAGTGCACCAGCCAAGTGGTGAACCTGACAAAATTTGTACGTCTCGTTACAACTTGTAAGGAATGATTCACAAGTCGTGAAGGACTCTAAGAGTGCACCCAGCCAAGTGGTGAACCTGACGAAATTCGTACAACTCGTTAAATCCGTGAAATTTCACAACTCATTACAACTTGTAAGGAATGTTTCACGAGTCTTGAAGGACTTAATAGTCCAGGAGCCAAGTGGTGAACTTCACAAAATTTGTACGACTCGTTAAATCCGTGAAATTTCACGACTCGTTACAACTTGTAAGTGATGTTTCACGAGCCGTGAAGGACTTAAGAGTGCACCCAGCCAAGTGGTGAACCTGACGAAATTCGTACGACTCGTTAAATCCATGAAATTTCACGACTCGTGACAACTTGTAAGAAATGTTTCACGAGTCGTGAAGAACTTAAGAGTGCACCAGCCAAGTGGTGAACTTCACAAAATTTGTACGACTCATTAAATCCGTGAAATTTCACGACTCGTTACAACTTGTAAAGAATGTTTCACGAGTCGTGAAGGACTTAAGAGTGCACCAGCCAAGTGGTGAACCTGACGAAATTCGTACGACTCGTTAAATCCGTGAAATTTCACGAGTCGTTACAACTTGTAAGGAATGTTTCACGAGTCGTGAAGGACTTAAGAGTGCAGGAGCCAAGTGGTGAACTTCACAAAATTCATACGACTCGTTAAATCCGTGAAATTTCACGACTCGTTACAACTTGTAATGAATGTTTCACAAGTCGTGAAGGACTTAAGAGTGCAGGAGCCAAGTGGTGAACTTCACAAAATTCGTACGACTCGTTACTGTCGTTCCAATTGAAGTGTTCCTCAAATATTAATTCAATACATTACCTCGGGCTGACCAATTCATTTCATCAAGTTCCTCGAGATATTCATACACTTCGTGTGAAAGAGCCAATTCCAAGTATTTGATCATTTCTGGTCACTTCCTTTCTATTTATGATTGGTTAGTTGCACAAACAACAAAGGTGATTGGTGCATTCAAACTATTCAACAGGAAGTTTACAATTATACTAGGAAGTGTATGAATATCTCGAGGAACTTGATGAAATGAATTGGTCAGCCTGAGGTAATGTATTGAATCAATATTTGAGGAACACTTCAATTGGAACGACAGTAAATCCGTGAAATTTCATGACTCGTTACAACTTGTAATGAATATTTCACGAGTCGCGAATGAGTTAAGCGTGCACCAGCCAAGTGGTGAACCTGACGAAATTCGTACGACTTGTTACAACTTGTAAGGAATGATTCACGAGTCGTGAAGGACTCTAAGAGTGCAGGAGGCAAGTGGTGAACCTCACAAAATTCATACGACTTGTTAAATCCGTGAAATTTCACGACTCGTGACAACTTGTAAAGAATGTTTCACGAGTCGTGAAGGACTTAAGAGTGCACCAGCCAAGTGGTGAACCTGACGAAATTCGTACGACTCGTTAAATCCGTGAAATTTCACGAGTCGTTACAACTTGTAAGGAATGTTTCACAAGTGGTGAAGGACTTAAGAGTGCAGGAGCCAAGTGGTGAACTTCACGAAATTCATACGACTCGTTAAATCCATGAAATTTCACGACTCGTTACAACTTGTAATGAATGTTTCACAAGTCGTGAAGGACTTAAGAGTGCAGGAGCCAAGTGGTGAACTTCACAAAATTCGTACGACTCGTTAAATCCGTGAAATTTCATGACTCGTTACAACTTGTAAGGAATGTTTCACGAGTGGTGAAGGACTTAAGAGTGCACCAGCCAAGTGGTGAACCTGACAAAATTTGTACGTCTCGTTACAACTTGTAAGGAATGATTCACAAGTCGTGAAGGACTCTAAGAGTGCACCCAGCCAAGTGGTGAACCTGACGAAATTCGTACAACTCGTTAAATCCGTGAAATTTCACGACTCATTACAACTTGTAAGGAATGTTTCACAAGTCTTGAAGGACTTAAGAGTCCAGGAGCCAAGTGGTGAACTTCACAAAATTTGTACGACTCGTTAAATCCGTGAAATTTCACAACTCGTTACAACTTGTAAGTGATGTTTCACGAGCCGTGAAGGACTTAAGAGTGCACCCAGTCAAGTGGTGAACCTGACGAAATTCGTACGACTCGTTAAATCCATGAAATTTCACGACTCGTGACAACTTGTAAGAAATGTTTCACGAGTCGTGAAGAACTTAAGAGTGCACCAGCCAAGTGGTGAACTTCACGAAATTCGTACGACTCATTAAATCCGTGAAATTTCACGACTCGTTACAACTTGTAAAGAATGTTTCACGAGTCGTGAAGGACTTAAGAGTGCACCAGCCAAGTGGTGAACCTGACGAAATTCGTACGACTCGTTAAATCCGTGAAATTTCACGAGTCGTTACAACTTGTAAGAAATGTTTCACGAGTCGTGAAGAACTTAAGAGTGCACCAGCCAAGTGGTGAACCTGACGAAATTCGTACGACTCATTAAATCCGTGAAATTTCACAACTCGTTACAACTTGTAAGGAATGTTTCACGAGTCGTGAAGGACTTAAGAGGCGTTGTCTGCAAGAACGGTCCAGCAAATTCTGACTCAATTTTCGTTTGGCTTCATAATATATCTATAACTTCCTTGATGTATCCTGATTCTTGTCCAAACAGTGATTTCTTGAAAATTGTCTTAATTTTTTGTTTACCCTCAAATATGTTTGACATGTTCAGGAATCCAACATGGCGCTCATGATTAGGACGGATATTTGCAATTTTTCTAACTTTGCGCTGAAGTCGTGCGAGGGTCTACAGAACATGTAACCATATTTTTTTATTGAATCATGTATGTTCTTTTCACAAAAGTAATAATAAGCCAAATATCTATTTGGAACCGGCGATTTTAGTGGCAGTAATATTTGCCCCATTGCAGTCCGTCATTCATAGACAGAAAACCTAATGGATTCCACAAGGCATAGTAAAAAAGTGGATTGCTTCTGAAATTTAATTCCTATTAAAATATGTAGATGAATAGCTAAGTTATTCATACCAAATCAGAAAAGTTTTGGTCAAACTCATTTTCCACAACAAAGGAAGGAGTCTTTATGACGCAAATCGTCTCTACTGCATGGGCGGGCTAACATTTATGAGATCGTGTTCTGGCCACTATTTCTTGTTAATTCTTGTGTTAAGTTTACTGGAGAACAATGCTGGTCCATTTAGTTAAAATTACACTTTGTGTGACAGAATTTTGTAAACTGGAGATGGATATTTTTCCATACAAACGCAATTAGGAGGCAATACATCCCCATTCGGTGGTCACCTGTCAATTAAAACTTCTGCAACAAATCAATTATGTTTGTGTTTAAAGAAGGCGTTTTATAACTTTTCCTTAATCTATTATTTATTAAATAAAATGTATTCAGTCACTATTATTAGAAAGTAGTTTGTATTTGAAATGTCTGAAATATATTTGTAGTTTTGGCTTTTGTTTATAATATGCATATTTCGGTGGTAATTAAAAGTGTTGTCGATTTCAATGTATCTTTTAATATCCGGTTTCAATAACTGATTCAGTGTAAATAACACAGCACTTTCGTTGCTTGGCATGCTTTTCCTTTTCCTAAGTGAGAGAGACCAAAAACTATGTGGAGACTCTCGAGGGCTGAGTGAGATATGTCGGCTTTCTTTATGCAATGATAGTGTGTGGCGACACCTCGAAAGCGTGCACATTTCTGGACAAATCATTTCTGAAGTAGAACTGATTCTCGCTAGAGTTGGAATGTTATATGTAACAAAAGATGAAATAGGAAAAATGGAAATATGTTCCTATCACAGGCACAAGTTTGGAAGATTTTGGAGGCCATCTATAAACGTTTGTGTTATCACCCAACCCACACAGGAGCTCGAAAATCCATAAAGGGCTCTGATGCTATTAATAGCTTGCAAATGTGCAAAGATGTGCAAAAACAGTATGGGGTATTTGTAGCTCTCGGAGCACATAAGTGATTAATATTGATTTTGAGTTTCTGGATTAAGGGCCTGTATACGGAGTGTCAGTTGTATTCATGCTTGTCCAGATCTCCGCAAATCGATTGCATTATTATAATCCATAGTCTTTATTGTTTTACAGGTATTTGCTCACAAAACAAATGTAGGCTAGGTAAAGAGGAAAATGCCTGGTTAAGAAGCGAAAGCCATTCTGCAGAAAGTCCAGAGGTATTGACCCACTATGCGAGGTATAAATAAAACATGCATGGTGCCTGGTAAATTATAGCAGCAAACATAAAACTATAGAATAAATTTTACTCATCTCAAGATGTCTTTTAAATGTTTTCGTTTTATTTCCAACTTTGAGTTCGTTTTACATACGAACCAAAGACCATTTAACAAATATAGAACATTTTCCGTGTTGATATACAGTTATATCAACATGAGTGGAAATTTACCCTGGATTCCAGAGCCTTCAGTAAAATTTCCACTCGTGTTGATACCTCGTATATTGGGTCAATACCTCTGGACTTTCTGGAGAACGGCTTTCGCTTCTTAACCAGGCGTTTTCCTCTTTATCTAGCCTACACTTGTTTTGTGACTCTTACGGCATGCAGCTAGAGCAAATACCTGTAAAACAAAGACTATGGATTACAATAATGCAATCGATTTGCGGAGATCTGGACAAGCATGAATACAACAGACACTCAGCCAAAAAACATTGTTACGTAAAACATTCCGACTCTAGCGAGAATCAGTTCTACTTCAGAAACGATTTCTCCAGAAATGTGCAAGCTTTCGAGGTGTCCCCGCACACTATCATTGCATGAAGAAAGCCAAAATATCTCACTCAGCCCTCGAGAGTCTCCACATAGTTTTGGGTCTCTCTCACTTAAAAAACATTTGCCAGACATGGTTAAAGAGAATAAAGGAAAACCATGCCAAACAACGAAAGTGCCGTGTTATTTACACTGAATCAGTTAGGGACGGACCATTAGAAAAGTGATGGGGGGGGGGTCCATTTCCAACATGTACGATCATTTTTTTTAAATTATTTGCTTGTGTCGCTAATTTTTTTTTTACTAATCCTTGCTCGAAGAGGGGGGGGGGGCATTTTTCCGGACATAAAAATTTTTTCAGGACATAAAAAAAGGGTCAAAAAATTTTTACGTACTAACATCAGTTCATTTAAAGGTTCAAAAAACATTTTCCCTGAAAAATTTTACTTAAAACATGCTTTAAACACGTTTTTTGCACCAATATCTGCAACATTTATGTTATTTATTATCGAAAAACGTTTTATTTTCCAAATTTGGGGGGCACCCTTGCACAACTAATAATTTCCCCTATTGAAAAGTGTTTGCACGAATTTTTTTTAACTTTTTTCGTGCTCTAAGTTTTTTTTTCTGTTTCCCCAGCTCGATTTTTATTTTTGCTTTTGCCCCCCCCCCAATCACTTTTCTAATGGTCCGCTCCTTATTGAAACCGGATATTAAAAGAAACATTGAAATCGACAACACTTTTAATTACCACCAAAATATGCATATTATAAACAAAATCCAAAACTACAAATATATTTCAAATACAAACTACTTTCCAATAATGGTGACTGAATTGGTCTAAAATACATTTTATTTAATAAATAATAGATTAAGGAAAAGTTATAAAATGCCTTCTTTAAACACAAACATTATTGATTTATTGCAGAAGTTTTAATTGACAGGTGACCACCGAGCGGGGATGTATTGCCTCCTAATCGCGTTTGTATGGAAAAATATCCATCTCCAATTTACAAAATTCTGTCATACAAAGTGAAATTTTAACTAAATGAACCAGCATTGTTCTCCAATAAACCTAAGTCGAGAATTAACAAGAAATAGTGGCCAGAACACGATCTCATAAATGTTAGCCCGCCCATGCATAAGGGACGATTTGCCTCATAAAGAACCCTTCCTTTGTTGCGGAAAATGAGTTTGACCAAAACTTTTCTGGTTTGATATGAATAACTTAGTTATTCATCTACATATTTTAATAGGAATTAAATTTCAGAAGCAATCCACTTTTTTACTACGCCTTGTGGAATCCATTAGGTTTTCGGTCATGAATGACGGACTGCAATGGGGCAAATATTACTGCCACTGAAATCGCCGGTTCCAAATAGATATTTGGCTTATTATTACTTTTGTGAAAAGAACATGCATGATTCAATAAAAAAATACGGATATGTTTTGTAGACCCCTCGCACAACTTCGGTGCATAGTTAGAAAAATTGCAAATATCTGTCCTAATCGTGAGCTCCATTTTGGATTCCTGAACATGTCAAACATATTTGAGGGTAAACAAAAAAATAAGACAATTTTCAAGAAATCACTGTTTGAACAAGAATCAGGATACATCAAGGAAGTTATTGATATATTATGAAGCCAAACGAAAATTGAGTCAGAATTTGCTGGGCCGTTCTTGCAGACAATGCCTCTTAAGAAATGGTGTGCTATGGAAATGCTGTGCAGGGGCGGATCCAGGGGGTATCGAGCGTAGCTCAAGATACGGTCAGATTTTTCCGATTATGCATACTAAAATAGTTTTCGGGAAAAATTCAATATTAATATATTTTCACGCAATTCATTTCTGTTTACAAAAATAGTGAAAATTTGAGTTTACTAAGATGAACGAGGGCAAATTCTTTCGTAAATTTTAAAATTCACAGCTCTAAATGTAACATTAGATGTGTTTTTAAAGCATTGAATTACTTTCGACGAAGATGAGCCGAGAGCTTTCCGAAGGCATAACCCGAGGTTACGTAACCCGATCGGAAAAATGTTTTTAAATGCGTCTGCGGTGTTCTGATATGGTCCGCAGTTCAAAGGTTACTAAAAATAGTAACTTAATGAGGTATTCGGATACCTTGGAGGGTATCCAGCCAATCACAGGATGTGTATCTATGACGTCGGATACCCTCTGATACTGTGGCTGTATTTTGATTGTGCAAGAAATGAAATAATCGTGAACCGCTCGGAAACTTCGTCTCATATTGCTAACAGCCGCATTTCTTCTAACCTAACTGAGTGAGTGATGGCCTTACATAATTTCAGAAGACGTCCTTGAAATAACACTTTATAAATAGTGTATTGGATGCCAATTAGAACAAGACTATTACGAAAAGGATATGTCCGAAGGGGCCGAAGTTATGTTAGGCGAAAGGTATGGCTAGTTTAATTGTTCGAGAAAATTGAGTAATATAGTGAAATATATGATATTGCTTGACCTCCCAAAGTTCATAAATCGCTATATTGACTAAAACTATCGTTAGGAATTAGGAGATATTCTTTCAATGAACCGAACGGTAGTATTTTTGTTTTCATAGCATTCGCCTAACCGAAGATATTAATCTGTAAAGTCATATTGCGGCATTGCGCGTGCAATATGTTATTAATTTAAATAGGGACCGGCCGAGAATATTAAATATACTCAGTCGCGAAAGCCGACTTTTCTATGTCAAAACGCCCCCGGCCACGTTTCATGAAACAGAAACTTGAACACTGATACCAAGAAGAGTTATTGTGTGTTTTTTTGTTACTTTGTGTTTAAAATATGACCTTGTTAAGGCCAAATTTTAGGCCAGAATCATGGGCTCAGAACGCAGGAAATGGCAATTCCGGGGTTCAAATTTCAAAAAATTTCCGGGGGGGCATGCCCCCAGACCCCCCTAGTTATGCGAGACCTAGGCAGTATGATACGGTCACATTTTAAGCTAGATCCGCCCCTGCTGTGCTAACTGAAGGATTGAAGGAAACTTCGTTTTCCATGATTTTTCAGTACGTTGTGGCGTTCCAATGGGAAGCGTTCTTATTACGGACAGAGATCAATGTCGCAAATGCACACGGGTATTACAAGTGGACGAAAAGACACATGTGATTGTTATTTACCACATTTACTTTGGAAGCTATTTGGGCTCTAGAATCACAAAGTGGTGTCGTAAATGCAAAATTTATTAACACTATGGCTATTGGACGGAGAGTGGAAATCGCTATTTCAATGAAGATTGCTTGGAGCAAGAATTTTTCTTGACATCGGAAGAGACGGCTTATCACATTCCATTGTTGAAAGAGTGTTGGAGCAGTGCCGTTTTCGACCTTTGCCTCTTCATATAATCAACAATTTAAATATGCCAATTTGGAAAGTTTGTCACAAACCTTGAAAGTAAAACGCATAAAACGGTGAGTGTTTAGCCAAATTGTATTTACTTTAATCATTTGATAACATGGGCAAGATGAAACACGAGACAATGATAGTGCACCCTAATATTTGCACGAGCAGTTTTTAAAATAATTTCAATGTTTTAATGAGTACTGAAAACCTTAGTACAAATACAAGCTTAGCCCAGGGCTTATATTTTTTGTAATTTTTTGATATGATATTATAGGGGGGGCGGCTTATATATGGACAACATTTTGTGTTGTTAAAATTGATATTTATTGTAAAGTTCTGTGAATTATTAACTATATTGTGAACAAAACTAAATTAAAACATACAGTATATACTATAAGGGAATGATCCCGCTTACTGAGACGTCTGGCCTAGCAGGACAAATATTTTTGTGCTGTGCTCATTCATATGGAGTTTTTCATCCCGCTTGCCGAGATAAAATAACAATGTAGTTCTATAATTAGTGCTTGCAAAACATCAACATTTCAGTCATGCAACACAAATATTTAGCGATTTTAGTGTTTTTCTTCATTTACTTACAAGAAAAAGCATTGCTTTAGCAACATACTTAATACTTGTTTACAAAATAAACATAAAAGTAAGTAAAAGTGATAAATTAAACAGCAAAAACCGAAATTCGGTTGTTTGACTTCATCCCGGTACGAGCTGGCATGTTGATATGGAAAATTTTTCATCCTGCCTACCTATGATCTCGGCAAATTCAACCAAGATCTCAGCAAGCTGGCCAGTTCGCTTTCTCATATGAACACAATGCAAAAATTTATAGGAACATAAGTAGACGGCGAGATCATCAGCAAGCGGTCCCGTCCCGGTAAGCGGGATCATATGAACAGGCCCTAAGGTCTATACTAACACATAATAAAATAAGTAATGTAATCCTCACTCATGATCATGTGAACAGTTGAAAACTTGTGATCAACATTGCTGCTTCAATAACCATATATTAATATGCACCATGGGCTTATATAAATTTGTGGGAGCTTATAATTATTCGGATTGACCTGAGAGTTAGTGAGTATGGTGAGGTTATGCACAGGAGGGGGGCTATATTGGGGGGGGGGGTTATATTGACAGGTTTACAGTATGGAGAGCGTGAGTACACAAAACGCGAAAATTGTATTATCGAGCAAGTTGTTGTGCGTAACGAGCGAGACGTCTCGTTAGGGCTCCTCGAAAGGTTTTGTGTCGCGTTTCTCACTCAAACATTCTTGAAACTCGCTCAAAAAAGTGTTAACTTTCCATTGAGCGGTACTGTAGCTTAAACTGACTAGTTTGCTACTAGATACACGCTACTTTGATGAGTATAGTCAGTGGTAGGATATTGTCACTTAATGGGTTTGAGACCATTTAAGCTGTCAATGTGCGTAGGTATGGCTATCTTCGCATTTTACTATGTCTTAAGCTGGTCTATAAAATGAAATGATTTAGTTAAAGTTGTGAACACAGGATGTGGTTCACCAAGCCAGAGCCAGAGGCTCATTGTAATTGTTTACGACTTGTTGTCATCTTACATCCCTTTCATTTCTTAGTTGATTTTACATAAAGATAAATGTTGGAATGAGCTGATGAAGTATAGCAAAAACTACTTATAAAGCACCTTTCTTGCTTGTTAAATGTTCCTTTGAATTATATTTCAAAGTTAGTCTGATAGGCCATCACAAAATTTAAAGGTATCAGAATAGTATAAATAAGGCAATTTTCTTAACATTTCCTTCAGATTCGAATTTCCCTCAAAATTTCCTTCAAAAAGGAAGTTTCCTTCAAAATAGAAGCCCTGGCAGTGTGATCGAATGTATGACGCGTCCTGGACGCTTTGCGCTTTGTAGGAAAACTAAGCACCAGCCTGTCATACCGCGCTCATCATGGGACTGTTTTCGTCGCAAATTATAAACGTAAGTCGAGCAAAAATTGGGGGAAATAACTTTAAAAAGAAGGCATATGCTATATAGTAGTGGAAAATAAAATAATTATGTTAAAGTAACGAGGAATTTTAACAGTATTGTTGCCAGAGATTTGCCAGGCGGAGAACGAATTTGTATAATAAATATGAGAGCCCAACATATAACTTTTAACAAAGCCATTAACTCAATTCGATCCGCCAATATTAATTTCCGACGTATATGACGGGAAGATTAAATATTAAAGAACTTCGCGAGTATTTGCAGTAGACATACGAAAATATCACCAAAAAATTCCGCTTGATCGATACTATATATTCAGAAATATTCATATAATTTTATTGTTTCTCGCTCAATTTAAAGCGAATTTCTTACCTTGAAATGATCAATGCGGTGAAATTTATGCAAATGAACATTATCAATTTTGCAGTTGCATTTTGAATGTTCCGCCTGATTCAAATGCTCGTCTTTTTGCTTCTTTTCCACGTATAATAATAACAAATATACCAAAAGAATCGCCATCTTCCATTCTATAGCTCAGAGCAGTCTCGGGAAATTGCGAAATAATCTAAGCCTATTATGGCAATTCTCGTGATCGGAAAGTGTTCGGCCAACTTCGGACGCCAAATTCTTGGTAAAGCATTACAGTTTCCTGGTAAAAGACTGCAGGAATCACTTCCGGAGTGTTTGTTTACCCTAGATACGGATTTTGATTGGCTTAGGCAGAAAAACAAATCTTTTAGAGCAATTTTCCTGATTATCGCGCACGGGAACGCACGAGCGTTGAAATGTATTGTGTTGTAGTTTTCTTTGAATCGCATTCTGAAGACGTTTTTGGCTTTATTTTGCAAACTGATAGTGCTAGTAATGATGGAATATCTTCGTATGAAGACAAGTATCCTCAACCTGGCATTGGGAGTCATGTCTGGAGTTTCAAGGCAAGTATTTGTATCATTTCTAGACAATTTCAATGTTTTGCCGTTGCCATGGCGTTGTAAATTTATTTGTATTTAGTATAGCTTCACTAGTACGACCAAGTATGTCCTCATATCGCTTTTTTGTGTTGAAATAATCGTTTCATACTGAAATTGACAAATATAAATGGTATTTATTTATATTGTTGACGAAAATTTATGGTGTTTTAGGCATAAAAATCTCTGATTCCTAGGCGAACTAAAATGAGCCTTGAGCACATGTTTGGTTGTTTGTTACATACATAATAGCCAAGTATTCATACTTATATCTTACTAGTTGGCTCTTTTTATAATTTTATATGGCACCATGTCTATAAAAGTTTTTATTCGCACTGATGAATATATTGATCCTGTTCCTATCTGCTGTTCCTGTTTCATAGCCTCAGGGAAGTAGAGTTCGGATGAGTCATGAGAACCCCACTCACCAACCCAGAGGGAAGGTAGGGGGATGAGTAGAGGTAGAGGTAGAGGGAAGCCCAGCCATTAGGACCTAAGGTTTCGAAAGCTACCTGTCTAGCATCTCCACTAGGCCCCATAGTACATGACGGATATGATGATCCTGATGCCAGGAATGTTTTCCCAGATTTTGCTCCTCACTGACATGTCCAGGATCCATTTCGATCAACTGTGAGCTTGAGTTCATTCGGCTCAATGAACTGTGAGCTTGAGTTCATTCGACTCTTTTTTACTAAGGGAATGCTTCAGGAGGTAGTTTCCTGGCCATACCAATACATATGCCCACATACAAATAACTCAAAAGTTATCCCCATATGCTAATAAAAAAGGGTCTTGCAGTCCACCAACCTTGAGAGGTTGATTGCCTTTTAGTATAATATGCAGGTTTGCTAAAGGTCGACAGTGAGATTGAAAATTATTGGAGTGTAAAAACCTTATATCATCGTCTGTGGGCAATAGACATAATTTCTCGGGTTAGGTACAAAGCGCTTATGGCATTTGTGAATATGGTAGATCCTGTACTAAAGACTACAGCAATAAACTGCATCAACAACTGTACCAGCCGTCACAGAATATTGTTGTTGCAGACAAACACACTGTCAAATCAAGAAATAGGTTGGGGGTTAGGAATGAAAGCTAGATGACCTACTATGTGGGGAATAAATCTGTGGGTTGCTGCAGACAATCCTAATGGTTATATTGCGACTTTGAAATTTATACAGGAAGAAGTCCAGATATTCATCGCAACAGATTTGGGTATGACGTGGTGATCTGATATCAGTTTGGTTACAGCCTTAGGTCTTTTGTGGTACAATATAAAGGAAATATTTTCACCACATAATCCAATTATGTGCTTTGGCAAACATTACTGCTTTAGCAAACATTACTGCCTTGGAAAACATTACTTTTTTATAACTACTAATTATGATGATGCCAGCCCAACAACACTTGGTCATGCTATTTGCAAATATTTTCATGTTCTAGATTGTGAAAACAATCAATTTCTAAACAAATTAGTGATTATTTCAAATTTGAATAGCATGACCCAATTTTGAGGCTGGTTATGCCACTAATAACTAAAGTCAATGGTGTAATGATTATCTAAGAATGTATGTAGTAATTGTAGAAATAAAGACATTTTGCTAATCATGATTTGAGTGTTCTTTTGTGGGTACACAGACTTATTTTGGTGCCATACTATCTTTGGAGAGTAAGAAATATTGGAAATTTGTATTGATAACATGTTGCAGCAATAAAAAAGGACCTTTGATAAAGGTATTTGTTTCATGTGAGCACAAAATGTAAATTTTACTCCACTACCTAGTTTATATAAAAATTAAATAAAAATATTTCTATTTATGCTACATGCATGAAACTTCGGGTACTTGTAGATCATAACCGTGTCTTTCAGTCATACTCATAAAATTTTTTGACATATTTGAAATTTGAACCGCTAAATACATTTATGCATAATTGCAACATTTTTTTATATCATAATTTATGCAAATTTATGCGAGTAAATCGTTAACCAAGCTCCGGATGAAATTGAAATTGGTATTGTTGGAAAGCGGAAGTCCTCCTCTTTCGAACGATGCAATTTCTGTTTCCGTGCGATGTATAATTTGAGAGATATAAGCGTTTGAAACAACACCACTCGAAATTGGTACTTTTCGACCGGATGAGAATGAGTTAAAACAATTTTAAAAGATTGTAAAGAATTTTAATTGTAACGTTTACATTGTAACGTAACATTACAATTGTAATGTTACAATTAAAATTCTTTACAATCTTTTAAAACTGTTTTAATGGCTTTGTTAAATGTTATATGTTGGGCACTCATATTTATTATATGAATTTTAAAAGATGAGGAAAAGTTTTTTCGTCAACCCCTCTCCCTCCCCCACCGCATTGACAACAATTTTGGAAAATTTGCACGGAAATGTTTGTTCAGTAAAGTTTCTCTATACTATAAATATTTTTGTAAATATAGTTTCCATGAACTCACACAGAATTTAAAATTAAACTCAAATTGTGAAATTTTAACCAGTTGATTAGATGCAATATTTTGACCAATTCGGTTAAGAGTCAAAGGAACCAAATTTAATTGCGAGTACCCAGGGCCTATCAGAGAAATTGGGGGCCCGGGACATTGGGGGCCCAGGGGGGGAGAGTAAAATATTTTCCGGACAAAGTCTTGTTAACATTGGCAAAACCCTTTATGTGTACCAATATCTGCAAAATTTAGGTTCAGAAAATTTTTTCTCAAACCATTATTTATATCAAAAAGCATTCCAAATTATTTTTTCATTTTTCAAATTTGCCCCCTCCCCCTTACACTGGGCGCCCGGGGCAAATTACCTTCTCTGCCCCTCCCCCTATAGGCCTTGCGAGTAGCTAATTAAACAATTGGCCAAAATCACCAATTCCCAATGGTTGCAACCTAAAAAAATTGGTTGCTTTAACCAATTAGTTTTACAGTGCTGTGTATAATGATTTATGTGTAGGTTCTCTATAGACTTTTATAGCAATTATTCAAAATTTGCACTATAGCATGACCAAATTAAATTGCTGAGCTGGCTTCACCACTGCTTTATAGTTATAAAAACTATAGTGTATTTTTAATTAATTATAGTTTGCAAAAAACTATAGCCTGATTAAAATTTCCACTTCCGCTCATTCAATAGTTTTATGACCGATAAATATGACTAGACGCATGCAAGATACAATATCTGAATTAATTTCCCGCAGGCTAAAAAGCGATTCGAATCATATTAATACAGTAAAATGCAAGAAAATATTTTACATAACTCACATGCAGTCAGAGCAGATTCCCATAATCTATAATTATATTTCATTTACAGGTACCTCTACCAACAAATTACAGCACATATTCAGCAGTATTCCCATGCGTTAATACCCCAGAATATCATCAATATTCCAAGCCGTATAGAAGTAGGTAATACCACGGAATACATACGAATATTCAGGCCATATTCTGGTAGGGAATATGGTCAGAATAAAATACATATTCCGACCCGTATAGAGAGTGCAATACTTGGGAATACGCGACTTTTCACCCAGTGCATTCTGTCTAAAAATTTAGAATAGTAATTAATTGTCATCGTATCACTAGCAGAAAATGTGAAAAGCTTGCATTTTAATCCATTGTTTTTAAAATGATACAACTTTTTATTAGATATTGAGGTTTTTTAAAACCGTAGTAAAGTCATCAGATGATAGGTACTAAAAGTAAAATAATAAAGTCCCCTCACAGTCGCTAAATGTTTGGGCAAGCCAGTTTTCAACTCTATTTCTACTACGGCTTTCACTCCTACTAACAAACAAAAATGCCTGGTGCCAGTCATAATTGATAGAAAATTAAGATATAAGATTTTGATATACGAATATAACCCTCGAATATACTTATTTCTTCAAAAAGTGAAGAATTTTTCCATCTACAGAGGCCACTTTTATAGATGATTTGAATACAATTACTACAATTTGCACATACCTGAACTACGAACAATTCCAACTCTCTTGCGACGTTGTCTCTTTTTCAGCGGGTGGCAAACAAGAATCGTTTTGGTTAGATTCTAAAATTTAAAGCAAGAATTCATGATCATCACATCACTACCAGACAATATGAAAGACTTGCATTTTAATTAATTGTTTTTAAAAATGATACGACTTTTTATCACAGATGTAAATTTTACAAAACGTTTTTAAGAGCTCTTTTAAAATTGGAGTAAAGTCGTCAGATGATAGGTATTAAATGTAAAACAATAAGGTCCCCTCACAGTCAGTAAACGGTTAGATAAGGCGATTTTAACTTTATTTTAACGAAAGCTTTCTCTCCTACTAACACACAAAAATGCCTGGTGTCAGTCAATACTAATAAATATTCAACTCCCCTTAATAAAATTTTCGTAACGCTTTGCACTGTCAGTGCCTTTTTTAACTATATATCTGGGAGGGCAATTGCCCCCCCCCCAGGGAAAGAATTTGCCCCCCCCCAGTAAAGCCATTTCTGCCCCCGAAGTGCGAAGCAGAATTGCTGTCAGAATTGCAGTTGATTTACTTGATAATGAGATTATGCCCTTCCATAGCCTCCTACACAGCCATCTTGTGTGTAATACATATTGTTCTTCACCGAGTATTTCATAATAGCGTTAGATTTCATGCAAACAATCCGATAAAATGCTGGTTCCAAGAAGAATAGATTTAGTTTAGATTTTTAGCTGTTAAATACATGTATGCATCATCATAGGCTCATAGCATGATGTATCGTATGAAAAAGCAACACAAATTTGAGGACGCGGAAATGTTGTCTCATAGAACCTAAAATGATTTAAATACAACATTTCTGATCAAAATCACATTGGGATCCCCCCCCCCCCC
>CACRXK020003381.1:0-36593 GCA_902702795.2 Paramuricea clavata | reverse complement strand
TTTTGCAGTACAAATACTGAATTGGTAAGCGATTACAATATAAATAAGACTGAATACAAATTATATTACATTTAAAAAATTACAACCTATGCTATGGCTTACTAAGAAGATTATAAATATTAAAACTAACACTAATTTTGCGATGATTAATGAGAAAACCTTTTAGTTACATTTGAACTATTGTGAACAAATGACTATTTATACAAAAGGATTCACTTGGAATACCATTCAACATCCAGTTCAATTTAGTTTGATTGGATGCATTCGACCAAGTATTTCCTATTTACTGAGCGGCAGAGGTAAGCAAAATATTACGAGGAGCAGCGTAACGGTCGCAATGTAGAAAAAAGTGTTCGACTGTTTCATCTGATATTCCACAAGCACAGTGGCAAGGGACCACAATTCATGCGATATAGGTTGTAATTTAACGCACAATTTGTAAGAAATTCCATGTTTTTAAAACATTAAGTTAATGGTGCATTTTGGTATAAACATGTGGTAAGCATAAAAAAAACCGGTAACCTGAACTTGCAGTACGCAATACAGATCTAAACCAGAGAAGTGAAAGAACACCTGAAAATTCCTACTTATAGAATAGATAATAATACTGTATAGTCCGTAGTAAATTTGATACAATTAATTGCTATAATTGTTTTATGAGCACTTGGAAGATACTCTATATTATATATGCATGTATATCATAAGTCTATATACTGACGTAACTGGACACGATTAAGGTTATATTCATTGGTATTGTCTCCATATTGAGTGCGAATGGGCGAAGATTCTAATTGCTGCTGGAAAGAACATTGACCCTGAGATGTATCCCAAACTTATTCAAGGTGATCGCCATATCAAAGACCTTGCCAGTTGGTACTGCAACCGTGGAAAGAAGCTTCATGCAGTGTTATGAATCGGATATTGAGCTGGGCTCGTAATGAATACAAATCGTTTCGCCCCCCACGTCAATTTGCCCCAAGTCGTCACCGACTTTGTCAAACCTTTTCACGCTTTTGTTTTTGTTTGAAATGTCAGCTTTGGCTTTGACAAGTTTGAAGCGTGCATGCATTAGCGTTGGCCAGTGACTTTATGTTGCTATCCATGTATAAAGACCTGTTAAAAAGGATAAACTTGGACAAAGTGCTTGATCGATGGGTAAATCAAAAATCCTGAATAGTACAGTTTAAGTAAAGACTTGGAGTGTAGCTAGCGCTTAAAACTAATTTAATCTGACTTTTTTCAGAATGCATAACACTCAATGTGTGACTTGTGAGATCATAAATTTAGAATACTTTAGCTTGTTTTTAGCTTGTTTCTATTAAAACTTGCCATTTTGTTGCTGTTGTTATTGTAACAAATAGTGCTTCCTTATATTGTGCTTTCATTTTTCAAAATGAATTATGAAATCTAGCTAAAATATAATTTTAGTAAAATTTATTTTTTTTTTGGGGGGGGGGGGCGATCGCCGCCACTGCTTGTGATACAACATCTTCAATGACATTGTTCGACAATGTAATTGGGGGATGAATCGGTGGAGGATGAATCCAAATTTCACATTCGATTTCATCAGCCAAAGAGAGTTTGTGCTTTTTGACAAGTTTTACTACATCCCGGGGCAGGCCTTAAAAGATCTTTTTTAAGGTGGTTTCCTCTCTACGTCGGGCAATTTCACGAATGGGTTGGACAATGTCCATGACCGACCGATATTTTAAGAGCCTGGCCGGGCATATTATTTCCAGAAAGAAAGTTTAGGTTAATATCATGCTGTGCAGGGTTGTTATAGATGAAGTATAATCGATTGTGGAAAAATAATCGATTAAACGAGAGCAGCTCTATATCATAATAATTAATTACCCAAGCATCTACTTTTATGTTGGGCTATTCCAATTTTGAACGCACCCCCCTGTCGAGGAACCTTGGAATTCAAGGGGGGGATGGAGCATAAATTTTGTTTGGAATTTCCATGGGGGTGGGGTGTCTTTCTATGGGGAGGGTGCAAACAAAGGGGTTCCTCAACAGGGGGTGCAGAAAAAATTGGAATTGCCCATTATATTATAATCATGTGAGAGCCTAAGATAAACATTTTTATGTTTTCAGCTCGAACATGTAGTATCACAAACAACATCAAAGTGATGCATACATGTTGGAAATCAACAAGTTTATAGTCGATTTTCTTACAGAAACAGTTTACCTTTCCTCACCTGTTTTAACTTTAAAATGCTTTACACTTCGACCTGAACTCAAATCATACACGTTTCCAAAACACAGTTTAAACACTCGAATTTCGTATGGAATACCAACTGTAGTCACAATCTCGCTTGGAACGCCTATCTCGCCTTGGAACGCCTTGGAACGACTGTCCTCTTGATAATCCAGAACCTCCAGATCTAGATATAATAAATCCGAAGCAGCCGAGGTAAACAGTTGTTCCGTGTTGTACATCTTGAGGTCACTGTCCATCTTTGTTGTCTGCTGTGCGAATAGCTTGGATAAATTGTGGTCGTTTTCTTTCGCAATTTCGCATAGAATAGCCATTTCGCTTTGGCATGAAATGCTCACTTCATAATCTAACGGACATCTACGGCAATCTTCTATTTTAAAGGCTTGTACGGGTCCAACTGACGAGCCAGCCGAGGTAAACGGTAGTTTCTTCGAGGCGAAATAAAGTATAAAACAAAAAACGAAAAAGGAGTACATCTTGAGGTCACTGTCCATCTTTGTGAAGGCTTGGGCCTCCAATTTCGTTGTCTGCTGTGCGAATAGCTTGGATAAATTGTGGTCGTTTTCTTTCGCAATTTCGCATTGGCATGGAATGCTCTCTTCATAACCTACCGGACATCTTCGGCAATCTTTTATTTTAAAGGCTTGTACGGGTCCAACTGACGAGCCAGCCGAGGTAAACGGTGGTTTCGTTGAGGCGAAATATAAAAGTATAAAGTAAAAGACGAAAAATGAATACATCTTGAGGTCCTTGAGTTTTAATATAATAAAGACGAAAGTTTTGGCATATTTAGGCGCCACTCACGGGTGCCTAAACCTTTCTTTTTTACTTGAAGGCCCCCCATGTGAAAACCCTCCTTGTACAAAACCTAAAGACGAAGTGAAGAGTGAAGGTTATCTACTCTGTGGTGAAGACGAACGTCAAACTTGACCTTTTATTGCCAGTGTGTGTGGTGCGTGGGTGGCTGGTGCAATATTGATGGTGCAATATTGATGGTGTAATCAGTGCTTCCACAAGTCGGAAAAAAATTTCCCTTTTTGAGCGTTAAATTTCCATTTTTTTCAATTTTTTTTCGTTAAATTTCCTTGCAAAAATCACGAAATTTCGCTTATTATTGCGGTGCCCAAAGTTTGGCACCGCATTATATTCTGCCTGTGAGTTTGTTAGTTTGTTAGTTTGTCCGTTTGTTAGTTTGTTCGTTTGTTAGTTTGTTCGCATCAATACGTTTCCTTAATCGCCTACAAAAAATTCCTTTCACGTGCTCGGAATTTATGAATTTATTAATTATTATTAATCGTGTACTCTCATGATGATCGACTGTTTGCTCAGCTTTATCTCTGGTTTTATGCGTCAAATAAGGACAAAAATACCACTGTTCGAATCAGCGTGAAAAGTTGTGTTTACGGATGGAAAATTGACTTCTATTCTAGCGATTTGTCGTCTTTGAAAGACAAAAGCCGCTCAAAATAATCCTTCACGTTTTCCGAATTTCTTTTTTCGAGGAAAGTTTTCTTTCGAATTAATCTCGAACTTTCACGATTGACTTTTTGCTGCGACTTATCTCTGGTTTTATGCGCCCAATAAGGACAAAAATACCACCGTTCGATTCTGTGTAAGAAATTATACTCACAGAAGTCAAGTGTATTACTAAACTACAGTATTCTAGCGATTTATGGCCTTTGAAAGACAAGCGGAATTGTATTGTTCACAAATCGCTCAAAATTATTAAACTAATTAAAAATGCAATGCATTTGACCTTGATAACTTTCGTATTGTTGGTTTTCTCTTTTTCGTCCGTATACCAGTCGATTTGTCTCACTTTTCTCTTTATTTTGTTTGTAGTTTGAGCCCAAAATATTATATTTTGAAGGTTTTAATGTGCAGTTTTAATAAGCAAAATTGTATTGTTTACAAATCGCTCAAAATTATTAAACTAATTAAAAATGCAGTCCGTTTAATCCTTGATAACTTCGGAATTGTTGGTTTTCTCGTTTTCGGCCGTATGCCAGTGTATTCGTCTCACTTTTCTCCTCATTTTGATAGTATTTTGAGCCCAAAAATTTTATTTTGAAGGCTTTAAAACGCAGTTTTGATCCTAACGTACGGACCAACTGGCGGCCGACAGGAGAATGTGTAGCGTGCTAAATATAACTTTACTTGTACATGCAGGCGGAAACGCCAAAAGTTTTATTTGTAGGCGGGCACCGCATTTTAGTACTGTGTCAGCCTAGACCTAGGCCTTCTGTTTTTATTTATATTTTTTAATCATTTCCGGCTTTCCATGAAAAGACTGGAACTAGGTGATTTGGGGGCGGGGCGGAGGAAGGACACAACTCCGCCACGCCCCCAAATCACCTAGTCCCAGTCTTTTCCTGTGAAAAAGCGCTAAATATTAAAAAAATATAAATAAGACTAGAACTAGAAGGCCTAGGTCTAGGCTTGTACTGTGTCTGGTTTTCTTTCTACTCGGAGAAATTCCTGCCTCAGAAACTGGGAGATTATGAAGCATATCACAACCTTGTACCCTGGGTTTCTGCATTTATGGCTCAAACGCAAAGCCCTGGGCAAGAACAAAAATATTGAACACATCAATCCTCGATCACCAAGCCTCATCCATAGCCTTGGTACTAAGGGGTGGACCATTAGAAAAGTGATGGAGAGTGAGGGGCGTTTTCAACTTGCACGAATATTTTTTCGGAAATTTTTTGTTTGTCCATTAATTTTTTAAAATATATTCCCTTGCACGAATTTCTATTTATTTTACTTATAATTTTTCCCTATTGAAGTCTCTGCAATTTCTTTCTGTTGTTCCCCTTGTAATATCTAAGTACTAGGTATATATTTGTGCTATAGAATATATTTAGTATAACATAACGATATAGTTCTTATTGGTGTTTTAGTGTGTGTGTGTGTCCCTTCTACACAACGTGTCCTATCTATCTATATTTAATTAGTTCCGACCGTATAGTCCTGGTGCCGAGTGAATGACATGACGTCATTACTATATCACTCCCCTTTTTTTTATCTAATTACCGACGAGGGAATTCCCTCGCCATATCGTTCTGGTTGCCTGACATTCCTTGTCGATCGTCTTGGCTCAGGGTTACTAGTGTCAACTCTGTCTCGTTCGGTCCTTTCCGCGTCATACGTTTCACTGTCATCGTCGTCGTCGACTTGAACATCAATCTTTGGCTTCAGTATTGGCTTGAAGTGTGATACATTGCGAGTTATAGTGTGTCCTGTCTGACTACGTGCTGTCACCGTGTTGTTGTTTCGCGAGATGACAATGTGGGGTGTTTCATTGAAATTAGGGGTGAGTTTGTTCCGTCTCTCTTGCTTCCACAAAACGTAGTCGCCAACTTTTATTGGGCTTTCTCTAACGTTTCTCTTTTCATCAGCGTAACGTTTGTTATATTGTTGTCTTTCACCTTCCTTTTCCCGAGCCTCGTTGTGACGGTTAACGAGATTGCGTTTTTGTAAAATAGGGAGTTTTCCTTGAACTTGGCGATTAAATAACAGTTCAGAGGGTGGAACACCAGTGGTACAATGCGGTGTGGTGCGATAGTGCAACAGGAAACGACTTAGCTCTTGTTTCCATGGACGACCGTCAAGTTTAGCAGCTTTCAGGGATTTGCCCAAGGGTTGCATGAAGCGTTCTACCTCAGCGTTGCCTTGGGGCCATTTGGGAGTAGAGAAGATTGCCTTTATTCCAAGGGCAGTGAGATAGCGTTGGTATTCTTTGCCATTGAAAGGGGGACCATTGTCGCTTTTGAGAAGGGTAGGAATGCCATGAACGGCAAAGATCTTGTCGAGTTTTGGTATCACAGTAGAGGCTCTCGTGGAGTGGACAATTTCGACCTCGGGAAACCGAGAATATCTATCTACAACGACAAGAAGGTATTCTCCAGTGGGTAGAGGACCATAGAAGTCGACATGAACAGTTTGCCAAGGTCCATCAGGCATGGTGGTGGGGGTGATTGGTGCTGGTGGGCCGGGTCGGCCAAGGGCTTGGCAAGTTAAACAGCGATCAAGAGTTGTTTTAACCATGGCGTCGATATTCGGGAACCAGATTTTTTCGCGAATTAATGCTTTAGTTTTGGTTAGACCAAGGTGCGTCTCGTGGGCGATGTCGATCGCGCGTTGTTGTAAAGCTTGGGGGATGACAATTCGATGTCCACGCAGGATAATGCCGTTGTTAGTGACTGTCAATTCGTCTTTGATGTGTTTGAATGACGTCAGAATGTCGGTGGACCACTTGTTTGTACGTAAACAAGTCACGAGCGTGGACAGAGTCTTATCTGCACGTGTAGCTGTGGCAATTTCGTCGAGTGGCATGGCGCGGGGGGCAGTGTCGTTCAATGAAGTTGACATATTCTTCAGCCATGCGATCCGGGTGTGACATGCGTGGTGATGCAGGATGACGTGATAAATAATCAGCGGGGTTGGTGGCACCAGGTTTGTAGATGACGTTAAAGTGGTACGGTTGTAATCGCAGAACCCAACGTTCTATACGTGCAGACGGTTTCGACCTGGTGGTGCCGTAAATGATTTCAAGGGGTTTGTGGTCGGTTACCAACGTAAAATGATGTCCAAACAGGAACATGTGGAAATGTTCGACAGCCCAGACGATAGCGAGGGCTTCTCGTTCGGTTTGGGAATAACGTGTTTCGACGGGCGATAAGGCACGACTGGCGTAAGCAATGACTTTGGAATTTGCGACATTTGACGATTTTTGTGAGAGGATAGCCGATACCCCGACAGGGCTTGCGTCGACGACAACAAATGTTTCTTTATGGATGTCGAAATACGCCATGCATGGAGCTGACGTTAGAGCGGCTTTCAGGTTGTCGAACGCGTTTTTATGTGCCGTGGTCCACACAAATGGTGTGTCGTTTTTCGTTAAGAGACGGAGGGGGGCAGTGATTGTTGCAAAGTTGGGGATGTATTGACTGCTGTAGTTCGCCATACCAAGAAGGCTTCGGACTTCTTGGACAGTGGTGGGTGTGGCCACATTCTGGAGGTCGACGACTCGTTGAGGGTCTGGTCGCGTGCCATCGGCAGAGAAGATTTGACCGAAAAATTCCAATGTGGGATTCAATAATTTACATTTACTGGCGTTGAGGGTCAATCCGCGGGTTGTTAGACGTTGTAGGCACTTGTCTAGATTTTCATCGTGTTCCTTGCGAGTACTTCCATAACCGATAATATCATCGGCTATGTTCTTGACTCCGATGAGTCCTTGTAATTGTGTCTGAAGCGTGTTTGGAAAATCTCGGCGGCAGCGTTTGTCCCATAATTTAAACGTTTATAGCGATATAGCCCGATGTGTGTACTAAATGTGGTGATATGTCGGCTTTTCGGATCGAGTTCGAGTTGGTGGTACGCCTGGGATAAGTCCAATTTCGAGAAATATTTCGCGCCGTTCAGTTCAAATCTTACGTCATCAACCGTAGGTATCGGGTGTCGGACCCTTTTGATCGCCTCATGCGCTTGTCGCATGTCAACACAAATACGCACTCCGCCGTCTTTTTTTGGCACGGCGACAATAGGAGAGACCCAGGGGGTTGGTTCATCTTCAGGCACTCGTTCGATTATGTCGTCTTTTTCAAGGGTTATGATTGCATCTTTAACTTTGTTTCGGATGTGGTAAGGGATGCGGCGCTGTGGTTGAGCTTTAGGATTAGCATTGGGATCAATGTTTAGGTGGACGGTCTGACCTTTCAGTTTTCCCAATCCGTCGAAAACTTTGGCATTTCTCTCGAGAATGTCATTGAGTTTGGGATCTTTATTAGGATTTTGCGGCAAAGGTTTGGAAATGTTGTTGAGGTGAAGACTGACGAGATCCAGTTCTTGGGCTGTTGACAAGGATAAGAGGTTTTCCGCTTGTTGAACCCTGTGCGACATAAAAGGTCGCCGCGGTAATTTTTCGGCGCGTTTCGACAGTTGCTGTAAACTTCCCAAGGAACGGTACCGGGGTTGTAGAGTTGTACGCAAATGCTTTCGTTGTTGTCTTTTGTAGAGAGATACCGCGCAAAGTCTTATATGTGCGTTCATCGATCACATTTATAGTTGCGCCTGTGTCAACTATTGTGCTAAACGAATGGCCACCCACTGTGACGTTAACTCGAGGGCTTTTATCGAGGCTGTGAATTCCGTAGATATAATCGTCATCTGAATCACCGGTGTTGTAATGCTCGAGGGGTCGTATCAGGTTTCGTGTGGCGTTGCTATGGTAATTCTGAGTGGAGTCTTGCTGTGCGATACTGCCACTTGGTTGTGTAATAGGTCTGCTTCGACAAACGCTTTGAAAATGGTTAAGTTTGCCACACTTTCGACACTGTTTGCCTTTCGCGGGGCAAAGACCTTTGTGAGGAAAAGATCCACCACAATTGCGACATCCCGTCGGTCTGTAGAGAGCGTCAATTTCGTCAAAGGTGCTCGTTGCGCTGTCGGGCGATGTCGATTCGATGTCTTTAGCTTGGAAAGTGCTCTGTTCGTCTCGGCGGCCTTCTAAGAGCATGGCAGCTAGATTAAAACTTGGATCACGCAACGCACGTTTGCGGATTTTCGAAGAGGCCCCTCCAATAATTATTTGTTCTTCGAGTTCGAAATCTGGCGATGCGAACTCGCAAGTTTGGGCTAAAGTTCGAAGCCGGTTGTGGAACTGATCGAGAGTTTCCCTTGGTTCTTGCACAGCCTTTCGAAATCGATACACCTCGTAGCGTCTGTTTTTCTGCGGTTCGAAATGGGCAAGTAATTTCGCTTTGGCAATATCATAGTCTTTGTCTTCGCCAGTGTCAGGCAGTTGTTTAAAGATTTCGCGCACTCTTGCGCCAGCTTGGTATAGCAACAAAGCTCGTTGTCGTTTAGGATCTGTAACGCCACTAGCCAGGAGAAACATGTCAAAGTCTGCGACCCAGTTTTTCCAACGTGTAGCGACGCTCGCGCCAAGTTCAGCGTCGGGATTAAACTCGGGCATTGGGCGAATAGGTACTGAATGTGCCATGCTGACTGTTGTTGGATTGTTAGGTTGTTGTTCCATAAAATTTACTCCTCGTCGCCAATGTAATATCTAAGTACTAGGTATATATTTGTGCTATAGAATATATTTAGTATAACATAACGATGTAGTTCTTATTGGTGTTTTAGTGTGTGTGTGTGTGTCCCTTCTACACAACGTGTCCTATCTATATATATTTAATTAGTTCCGACCGTATAGTCCTGGTGCCGAGTGAATGACATGACGTCATTACTATATGGAGTAGGACTCTGGCAGGAAGTTATTTATGTCACCTGGACACACAATGCTAGACGCCTCTTATTTATCACAGATAGTCTGGTTAGATTTCCATATAGTCGGTCGTAGTGCAGTCCTTGGATCGCACCATGATACATTTAAGATTCTGCGTAGCATACGGGTGTATGTACCGTCAAAAACTTTTCCAGAGAAATGTTAAGAACAATCAGGAAAATTAATTGTTTGGTCTTTAAAGGAAAATGGCAAAAACAATTATGTTTGCCTAATTTGAAAAAATGTTAAGATTATTTACAATTAAAATCCTTTTTACCAATTCTCCCAAACTATCTTAATTTTTGAGATATTTGAAACCAAAACATCCTGCCATCCCCCATCTTGTTTTATAATTAGATCTAATTAAATGACGTCACAACTGGGGTAGATGTTTTAAAACTAAAAAAAATAGTATCATTGGAAAGCTTAGATATACATAGTTTGCATATTAATTTTAGAGTACGCAATAGTAAAAATAGGATTTAGCATTAAAATAGCCCGAGATTTGCTCAAGATACACAATTATAGTGTTACCCTAGTTGTGACGTCACGCTTATCCAACAATGGGTATACATATCGAAGGTGGCGGAATGCCTAATGATTTTATTTGAAATGAACCAAGCCAGAACAACACCAAAGAAAAACGTTGCGCATGCGCAAGATCTAAAAATGGCGAACATTTTAAATTGTATAACTCGAAACAAAAACATGGCTATTTATTCACTCGATATAAGTGAAACAAACAATATAAATTAAATTTTAAAAATCTGGTTTGAACGGGGATGTATCGACCGCTTTGTGCAAAATGATCGATTACCAAAGTTTAGACGTAAAAAATAAGCAAACTCTTAAGTAGATACTGTAAGGCTCTTATATTCGAAATAAGGTTCTTATATGGTAGATAAGGCTCTTAAATCGTACGAGTGAGTTATAAAGTTTAATTGTTTTGTTTTTGTTTTAAATGTGGATCATATGAACGTACGAAAAATATCTTTGTATACAGTAGTTCGGTTAAAGAACTGTTTATACAATAAATGTATCGACAGTCACCTTTGGTTTTGGTTCGTTTTCTTGCATAATGCTACTACTTGCACATGTAGACTGTAATTATTTCTAGTTTTTAGGTTGTCAGATTCATTATTTCGCTTGCGTTTTCATAGAAAAGGCAAAACATCGAAGTCGCTTCCATTTTGAGTTTTTGACAACCTTCGGAACACTTGACACCACGTTCACAAGGCAAATTTCAGTAAGTCTGACGAATGCGCAGACGTTTTTCCGCGGTGTTACTTAAGAACGATAAAGAAAATCTGTAAAACGGTTTTGATATTTTCTTTTAATTTTTCTTTAATGTATAACCGTTGCAGGGTATTTCAACCAATTACGCTTTGTCTTGGAAGAACGTATACCGTCATCATTAGAGTCTGGTTCATCCACCCCTCTCGCCGACAGTCTTATTGATCTCATGACAAGACCAATCCGTCAGATATGTTCTTCTTCCAGAGATAACGAAAGGTACGATACTGTACATAGTCTTCACGGGAATGTGCCACCATAAGTTCGTAATATATTAGCATTATATTTATTTATTGTCATAAAATTGGCTCAAATGAGCGAAATATTCATAGTCAGTGAACCAGGCTGTCACTCTTTTTTCATGCAGTAAGAGCACGAGATAGCTTTATCATGATTCTTGCCATACATTGTTTTATACCTTGGAAACCTCATATCTCTTACATTGCAAGTAAAATTTCAAAATTAGTGGGAATAATTTATAAGTCAAGTTTTTATCTTTCTAAACCCTTACTACGATCATTATATTATTCAATGATTTATCCATATTTATTTTATTGTAATATTGTTTGGGCTTCAACTTATAAATTCAACCTACATCGTATTGAAATTCTCCAAAAACGAGTCATCAGAATCTTGAATGGGGCCACGTATGATGCTCATACTGATCCTATTTTTAAAGAACTCAAAATTTTGAAATTTGCGCAAATTCATTTCTTGCAACTAGGTTTATTTATGTTTTCGTATAATCGATCGATGTTGCCAAGAAAATTTGAAAACATGTTTACTTTAAATTATCAGGTGCATTCTTATAATATTAGATCGTTGAATAAATTCCGCCTTCCTCTGTGTAGATTAAACATTAGAAAATTTTCCATACAATTTCAGGGTCCAAAATATTATAATTCTCTTTCTCCGGAATTTTTGAACTGTTTTTCTATCCATTCATTTAAAGCAAAGCTTAAATTCTATCTTATTAATAATTGAACTTGAAATTACTTTGTTATGTATAAATGTTTCTTTATGATCAAATTCATTCTAACTATCTTCAATTTGTGTATATAATGATTGTATTTTATTTTGTATAATTAATATGTCAATTATCAATTAAGATCTAATAAATAGCTTATATTATCTGATAAATTACTGACCTTTTTTCCATATTCATATAGTCTCTTAAGGAAGCTTAATATCAAATAAGCCGAAATGGTTTCTCTATTGGGCTTCCTTGCTACTAACATATAGTAAACATACACTATTGTATAAATATATATATATAGTCACAACCACCTGGCCAAATATTGTTTTGTTTGTAAATAGTGTGTACATGTAGTCATTGTACTCGGTGTGTAAACGATGTTAGTGGTGAATTAAATTATTATTATTATCTCAACTGTGAATCACAATGCAATTATCCAGCCTAGCTTCCTCCCCAGGCAACTCGGAGGTCAAAGGCAATACTTAATCAGAAATGATGGTGGTATACAGCTAATTCAAAAAAGGTTGTCCTTTGCAAAGCTTAAACTCTCAGTCTTTAGTTTCAAACACCTTAATGTCATTGAGAAACAGCTTCGTCTGTAATCGCGAAACTCGTTGAAATTGGGGAAAATGAGAAATTGTGTGGAAACACGACGCCTGGAGCGCGGAGTGTTCTCACACAATTTCGAGTTGATATAACTGTTTATCAACATGGAAAATGTTTTATATTTGTTAAGTACAATATCACATAGTTTAATTTCACTTGGCAATGACAATGTGTTCCAAAGTTCAGCAGACCTAATAAAGCAGGAATTGCGATAATAGTCCTGCTTGTACTTACAAATTAAATTATAGTTATTTGGATCATATTAAATTTCGGGTCCGAGATCGAGGTTCAAACGTGTCCAGATAATTATTAATATATCCGCTGTTATCAAATTATTGTCCAGATTTAAATAGAAATAGTTCCTCCCTCCGATACTCTATAATGGCAATAAGTTCAAGTTTATTAGTCTATCAGTATAAGACATATTCTGAGGATAATTTAGTATGAATTTTGTTGCTCTTCTTGAAACGTTTCCGATTAGCTGATGGTGTTTATTGGTAGATGGAGACCATAGACTGCATCCATAAACTCTAATTTAGGCCGTACTAATGCGCAGTATAATAACTTTCTCGTGGATGGATCACGCACATCATGGCAGACTCTTTTAAGTAGCCTGAGAATCCTGTTGGCCTTTATTGTGTTTTATACATTTGGTACATGGCGACCGTTTGCTGACTTTGGTACCTATCTCTGGTTATATTATACTATGATCTAAAGTGTTCTTTTGTTGTCTTCTCTCTAATGTTTCCCACCCAAATGAACTTGTGCATGATTTGGGTAGTAAATATTATTATTTGGATATTAAACAATTTTTTGTTTTAGATTTGCTCTACTATCTTCATTTGCGGAAACTGTTTTTGTTCCGAAATTATCTGATCAAGTGAGAAATTGTCTTCTGCCAAAACTTAAAGATCCTGAAGTATTTCCATTTAAAGATCTTCTCCAATGTTTGAAAAATACTGAATATACATCCAGCGCTTACCTGCTGTATTCTGTTTTGGAGCTGGCTCAATCCAACGCTGGTAGGTATACAATGGTGGAAACTTGAAACATACATAACCTGCAAAAATATTTCATTTTCAAAGACAACAAGTAACAGTAAATTAGTTTCGTCGAGTAAAAGCAATTAATTGTTCGTGCGATTCCACTTGCAGTTTAAATTAAATATGTGTTCATGTTGTAGAAACTCTGAAATCGTCAGACATGCCACTTTATCTGGAAACTATTTTACATATACTGAAGAAGCTTCCTCCTAAAGGTATTTCTACTTTCTCATAATTTTTGGGAGCGTACATCAATTTGTTTAAAGTTAATTTACATAATAGTTTTATCTCTTGTTGTAACAGTGGAAAAAAGCGAGGTGCAAGAAGAGTTCGAGGACTCAGATGATGAATCAGCTTCAAGTTCTTCTCAGATGCAACAGGTAGTAGTTTTACTTATGGCAGTTTTACAATAGCAATTGCAACAGGGGTTCTGTATTCTGTTTTGTATCCTTGAAGTACTTATCCATTGTATCATATCTCATGTTTGTAATGAACATTTAGTTTACATATGTACAAGGTTACATATGTATGGAGTGTACAATTATTTATATACTGTATGCGGCTTCTACGATTATTAAAAACCACCAGTGTAAAATATGGAAAAAGTCCAACACTTTGAAGGAAGGTCCTTTCCTACAAACGCCTGATTACGGAGACCATGCAATACAACAGACATTGGACAACAGTCTTTTAGTACGCGGGGAAACTGATACCGTTCGGTCGAGTGTCGACTGGCTCTTTTCAAGTAAATAGTTCATCCAGAATCGAACAGTGGATCTCAGGATGAAGAATGAAACTACGTACCAGTAAATGGACTGATTGAGTAGAACAGCTGTTGTCTTGATTATCATGATTACTTTGTATTTTAATTTTTTGTTCAGGATTCGCAGGAAAATGATGACCTGGGAGAAATTTGTGAAAGTTGTTTTGAATTGTTGAATACGAGATCTCATGTGAAGCTATTATTAACACCAATAGAATCAAGGTACTGCATGTACATGAACATACTGTACACTTTCACCCTAAAAAATTAATAATCTCTCAAGATAGTCAACTGACTGAGCGACGTGGTTTACTGTCCATACTATACTACCATAACAACATTGTACCTTGTGTATTAACAGTCATGCATTTTGTGTTTTAGATCGCTTGAAATAAAACCAAGTGAAGATTGCATAAGACTCCTTTCTCTCATTGTTAGCAGTTTGGTTTTTGATCAAAAATGCCGTATCCATAAATCAAGGTTTGTAAAAAAAAATTGTGATTTGTTATTTAATAATAAATATGTGTTTACGCTGTCCCCAGCGTTGTTTTTGTGGTTTGCTAGAGATTTTAGTGATTTAACAGACTCTGATTATATTTGCTGTTAACTCTTGTATGCAGGCTTTTGTTGACTCTATCGTTCAATCGATGCTTCTTTAAAAAACTGTGGAGAATGATCAATCAAGTTTCCCTACAATCCAGTATGGGGTAAGTTGCATAGTGTTTTGAGTACACTTTTCCCGGAGGTTTGTTCCCTTACAACACACATCAAGCACAAACTATCATGCAGCCAATCTGCTTTCGCAAATTGTTCTGACACGCCAATCAAGTACACCGCTGCTCTTAGATCCAGCTTGTTAACATGGACTGTAGTCATTACATGCTGACAACTTCATATAATTAAGGTTGATAACCATAAACAATTTATTGACTGGTTGTTCGTGACAATCCGTGCAAACAAAAGGTATAATTATAAACTCTTTCACTTTATTTATTACTGTAGTTCCTTCTACAGAAGGTTTGCATACGGTAATTGTTTTGTAAAGTTTTCCAGAGCTTTGCTAAGTAAATAAACACGTGCATGGTGTTTTCCACAATGAACTTTTAATTATTAACTTAGACAGTCGTTTCCAAGCTTACATACTGCATCTCCCGGGAATTCCTGGAGAAAACCATTGTATGCGGGGGGAAACATTGTTTGACAAAGGAGAAATTATACAACATGCAGAAGCGAAATTATAATCAGACGAGTGAATGTATCCAGGTGATCTTGATACGCGGAAAAGTACTGGCACTAGTTGTCAAATAGAAATCCATTTTGTGATTAAAACAACTGAATATCTCCTGTAATATACTTTATTTCGATTCCATATTTTTGTCAGAGCTATAGTTCTCATAACCAAACATAATTACAAAATTTCAACTAGTTTCCTAAAGAATAACGAAAGATATAATTGACTGAATACATCAAAATGGATTTCTATTCGGACAACCCTTTCTGAGCGCTGATTGGCTAAAATACGAACACGAGATCACCTGGATTGCAGAGGTGGGAGGGCATGGCTTACCTACTATAAAACCAACACGGTAAATCTTTCGATACCACCGTGAATTATTTTCACTGTGTGTACATCAAGTCAGTTCCTTTTTCGTGTTCTTTCTGTTTTCTTTGTATTTTCGTATTAAAATATCGAACTTTTGATACTCTCGCTTATGGTAGTTATGGATTGTATGCACATTAATTAATGTGTTATTGTTGATATAGGAAACAAATTTCTTTGCTCCAAATGGTGATTCATGGTAACAATCTGAGGAACTGGGAAGCAGAATGTATAGCTCCTCTTCTTGCAGTCTTTTGTTTCCTGCTTGCAAATCTTCTGTTTTCATTGCACGATATCGATTTTCATTCACAAGATTCAGGTGAGTCAAACCTTAGGAAAGAACGTGTTTTTCGTTCTGGAAACCTGGTTAATGATTTCGTGCAATTCCCTGCGAATTTAGTAACTCCGCAGACGTCAGTATTATAATTAGAACCAACTAGAGCATAAAAAACTTCTAACCTGACAAAAGGCCTTTGCTCGTAACGTTAAAGTGATATTGATCATTTCCATATAATTCAAGCCCAAACTCTCGACAGTTTACCTGACAGTTAAGACCCTTTTATAGTGTATACAATCCAGCGATTTTGAGTTCTCTGTGGTTTGATGTTGGTTTGATGTATATAATTATTCCCTAGTAGGGAGTTTAAGCTCCACGTTTCCGGGAACGGCAAACGGCAGGTTCGAATTTTCATGGCAAAATTTTTGTTGAACGTTCTCGTTTTATATTTTCCTTCTTGTGTCGAAAGAATAATTATGTATTTCAGTTTTAAAACAGCAAGTTAATTTACTCTTTATTGTCTGATACCATCCTCGTCCCCAGGCCCAAGCTCGGCCCTTTGCCTGCCATTTGCCGTTTAACGCGAAGCTTAAACTGTCTAACATAGAATGCCATACTCGTTTAAATTCTCACAGAAAGTCCAATATTCTTGCCCACAAAATGGCGTATAATTGTAATCACTTTTGGTCAATTTTAGTAAGGCGGTTTGTAAGAGTAGTACGCTTGAGCGAAGAACGGCCCTATATTGCATGATGGTACCTAAAAACTATACTATCTGAGGCTACTGAACATCGTTGTTACCCGAGAAAACGTGAATGATCTGGGGCCGGTTGTACGACGGACGGATAGGGATATCCATTCTTGACCATTCTATAGTACAGCCAAGATGAAAGTTTAGGTCCATATCTGTAGTTTCCGGTGCATAGCACTATCCTGCTTTCGTACAACCGGCCTCTGATCTATTGAGTGAAGCTCAATCATTTTGCCAATCAAAACTTAGTTAATGTTGTTCTCTAGAACGACAATTTTAAATAATGCACATGCCAATTGACATATGTACCTGTTGTAAAGAATTCCCTGACTTGTATGTTTTCGTGTTTCAGGTGCTAAGATCCCTTTTACTTTGGAAGAACTATCAGACATGGGTAGAACGCTGTGTGAGGCAACACTTGGGGTTATTGACATCATGAATCGTGAAATAAGGACAACCACTGTACCTAATTATGATCTCAGATCTAAAGTTGCTAAAGTTCGTCTTGCGGAAACACTTGAAAATGAGATGTACAGTAAAGATAAATGGAATGAAGTACTAGAGGTAAGATCCTACTCTTGCTTGCTTGTACAATAAACATATTTAATATAACTTTAATATTTAACAATTATTCACCAAAGTGGTGGTGAACAATGCAAGGATATCCGGAATTAGGCAACCAATCAAATTGTGTGAAAAGCACTATCCACTTTCAGTATTTTTCCACAAGTGAACATAACAAATCCTACAAGGTGATTGGTCAAATTTGACGTATCATTTATAGACCCGGAGCGAGGGGGATTCGGCGTAATATTTCCCGAAGTGATGATATTTTCCAAGGGGCTTTGCGCCGAGGAAAATATCATCACTGAGGGAAATATTACGCCGAATCCCCCTCGCTCCGGGTCTATAAATGATATATTATACCGAAAGTTAAAGTACTCACTAAGTTCAGAATAAACTTAAATAAAACTTGCTGAATATTATAAAATACGCCAATATATTAATACAATTTTTAATTTCTTATGTATACCTGAGTTTTAACGCCGTTTCCTCTTTAAAATATTTGAGCAAGTATCCTTTGGATCATTAAAGGTAACATACAGTACGTCTTGAAAATGTTTTGCTAAGTCAAATATTCTGTACGAAAATACGAAATCACAAACAACAGCTCGCGAAGGCCATATTTTTTTAGAGCGTGGTGTCCACGCGTCACGCGTGAGCGTGGGATACTATAATATCCCACGGTGGATATGCCGTGGGATATTATAGTATCCCACGCTGGATTGCGAAATCATGAATTTGAGTGAAATACCGTAAAAAATCACGTGGTACAAATGCTGTTTTTTCATTGGACAATTTGAATTTGAGGTATAATATATCTGTTATATTCACCTGCAGATGAATATAACAAAATCGAAATTTTCAAAATGGCGGCTAGCCGTTTTGTTGAAAGTTAGTGATAAAGAAATAAGCGAAATTAAAATGAATTCAGACCAGAAAAACACAAAAAAACTTATACTAAAACAATTATTCGCCTCAGGCTCGGTGATTATTGGGGAATATTCACCTCGACTTCGTCTCGGCGAATATTCCCCGATAATCACCTCGCCTTCGGCGAATAATTGTTAATTCGAGTACAGTATATGCTAAAATAAATATTCCTTGAAATCTGTTTATCGAGATCTGAAAGAAATAATTTCGGGATCGTAAATGGTGAGGAACACAAGTTTGAGTGGTATCTCGTAAGAAATTAGTATCCTATAATACATACTGTACGTCTATAACTAGACTTGGTGGTCATAACATGACGTACATGTATGGGACCCAATGACTTTTTCTGCAGTAAGTCTGCTTCTTACAGAAAAGTAGGGAATTTTAGTGTATATGATTATATGTTTCCATTCTCTTCAGGCAATGACGCGCGTGATCAAGCAGTTACATTCACGTGACACAAGGTTACATTATTGTCCGGCTGATCATTGGCTATCGTCAAAAATCGAACTTCAAGTTGATTTGGTAAGAAGGAAGAATAATTGAAGCATTTCAGAGATGTTCGAAAGATCTTTTAATTACGGTTTCACGTTTTGACAATTTGACACGTTTTGCAGTTTTACTGAACCGTGCTTCCTTCTTTGAACAACTTTTGTCATGAATGTAATGATTTGCAGGCCTCGCCTAAATCAGAGTACAGACTCGTTACGTTCACGATCATAAGGCATATACAGACAACGAAGGAACTTCATTGAGTTCCCAAATATCACTCACTCGTGAGTCGAACTGAAGTGACCTCGTAGCTTATTTGGTAGAACAATGGACTAGCAAAGTAAAGGTCATGGGTTCGATTTCCACCCATAGATATATCTTATATACACTAGATAGCGCATCTCCTTCAGTAAAATTGAAGCCAAGAATATTCCAGCGGTTACCCCCATTTGAATAGATGGCGGCCATGTTGGTGTTTCCCACTCGCTAATAAACGCTTAAAAAACAACAATAACTTTAATTCATCACTTGATTAGTTTAAAAATGTATTTGGAATAGGTTTAACTTAATGTTAAAGTTCCCTGTTTAAGAAATAGAAAACATACCAATCTTCTCATTTCATGGGAATACCCTGAGCCTGCAATCACGGCTTCAATTTTTGAATTGCAGAATAATTAGATGCACTATCTAGTGTATATAAGATATCTATGTTTCCACCGCGATCATGCAAGCAAATTTTCAGCTTGCCCGGTGTAGACACACTGAGAGTAGTGTGGTATCGTTCCAAACTTTTGGCAATTTAAATCATTCGTACAGTACATAGACACATGAGTGACATGATTGTGTTAAATTTGAGACAACCACGTTTATTGTTGACGTATGGCTTATTCGTGCTTTAGTACAGCCTGGTATACAGTATGTACAGGGTGTCCCAAAAAAACCCGCAAAACCATTGAAATAACGTATTGTTAAAATTTAAATGCCTTAGCACTAAGCTGAACGCAAAGATGCGTAAAATATTGACAAGGCTGCATATATTAAATATTGACTTATTAAGAAATTAAAATATCTTTGTAAAGCACACGATTTTCTGCTCTTTAAAACAGCTTCTTAAACGGCCTTTTTATGCATAAATTTACGTACGTCAAGCTTTGATGTACGTGTGGGTTCAGCAGAGTGCTGAGGCATTCAAATTCTAACAATGCGTTTATTTCTAACAATACATTTATTTTTTGTGTTTTTTTGGAACACCCTGTATAGTGTCTATGATTTTGTGTACAGTATGTGTGTAGTGTCTATGATATAGTGTCTATGAGTTTATTGCTCTACCTTTGAAAAACAAACTACAAAATAGAAAAGTGTTGCAAGTGGATTTAGTGTCTGAATATTTATTTTGTTTTTCTGTTATATAGATAGATCTGGACTTATTTTTTCAGGATAAAGGTTTGCACAACTACTTGATGCGTATCTTTCATTTAAATGATGGAAACAGATTATTATTTTTACGCATTCTTCCTAATATATTTGTGTAGGAACGTTGGATCCAGCAGATTTTTTACATGGAATGCCTGGGAAGACATTTTGTCATGTCGCCATTTTAGAGCATATTCCTTTTGTCGTTCCATTTGTTGATCGTGTCAAGGTATAGTACAATGTAGAACATTGAACTCCATATAAACTGGAATGGTCAGTCCAATGATCAAAGCGACTAAGGAGATCTTTTAAGAAACCCGAGTCAGAGTGTCGCAGAGTGTAGTACATTACTGTACAATACACAAGTGCTATAAGTTGGGCACTCTATAGTGCTGGGAATATCGTTGATGTAGCATATATACAGTAACTATATACCTTTGAGGAATCTCTGTTCACATATACTAGCTATTGTGAAAACAACAATTGTATGGATTTTTGTTTTTCAAACCAGCTGTTTCAACGAATCCTAAGTCAAGATAAGGTTAGAAATGTGGGAAGTATGCACAATTTTTTAATGGGACCGTCTATTGAAGTGCGAATCAGAAGGAGTTCATTGTATCAGGATGCTTTTGACGAGCTGAGTGGTGATCAAGGTAAGGGTTGATTTATTGTGAATTTTTCTACTAAGTACTATTGTACTGTCCAGAAAATCCCGGACTTGTTGGACAGAAGAATGGCCATTCCGCTGGTCACTATATTGCACGGCATCGTGGGCTCTGTCAAGAATTTTCGCGTGCTCTTTGTTTTACTGCCACTTTGACTTATTTATAACAAAATATACCAAATGCGCTGTTGATTTTTCTTGTCTCACTTCTGGGATATTCTCTGTATTTTTATTGCAATAAAAATTTGAATTTATTGCAAGTTGCGCTGCTCTCAGCCAAATATTTTTAATATATTAATCAGGCATAAACAAAAACTGTATTTTATTTTAATATATTATTCCAGATCTAAAGCAAAAGATTCACGTGCAACTTATAAACATACAAGGCTTGGAAGAAGCCGGTGTTGATGGTGGAGGTCTTTTCAGGTAATGATGATGATTTGTTTGGGGTGGCGTGGGCGTCAGTGCAACGCCTTCATCTCTCAGTTCGTGGATTCAGTTCTCGCTACGGACTATGTATAAAGGCCGTTTTCCACTAGGCGAATTTTTTCGCGCGACGCGAAGCGAAAACCGAAATCCGGCAACGTGATTGGTCGGCGAAAAAATTCGCGGCGAAAAAGTAGGATCGCTTCCTACTTTTTATCTGTTCGCGCGAATAAATTCGCCTAGTGGAGAACGGGCTTAAGGAGTCCGTCAACACTCTGCCGAACGTCGTGGGTTTTATCTCCGGGTGCTCCGGTTTCCTCCCACAGGGAAAGTTGACAGGGTGGGTTCAGTGAACTCTAATAATAACTGGAAGGCTAAGTCAGGGGGGGGGGAAGTTGAAGCCGTGTTTGAAGCTTTTTTTGTAGGTAGACCCAGTCCTTTTTAAATTTTTTTTTCAAAATATGCACATTTTTTGATCAGAAAAATCTTGCCCCAAAATATTAGTTATACTACCAAATTTAATTTATATCAGTAGTATTATAAATGAATTTAATATTCGCAAAGCAAACAAATCACGAATTAGCAACCATAAGCATGAACGGTCTGAAAAACCGCGCGTTTTAGGCTGCTTTTTCTGAGTTTTTGGAAGTTTAAGATAAAACTAAGACGTCATACCTCAGGAATTTTTTATACCCATGCAAAATACATCTGTATGCGAAGTTTCAAGAATATTTAGCGTTTTAACGTCGAAAAAAAAGCATTTGAAAATTGACAAAAATATTGCCATATTCAAAGTGCTCATAGTGGCCAACAAGATGCCGATGACGAAAATAACATCACTTGAAAAACGCCAATTTATTTATGTTTAAGAGCGACTAAAACAAGGACTAAAAGCTCAGGATCAACAACAATACCTGGGGTTTAGTACAACATAAGTTTTGGGACTGTCAAAATGTTTTATAGTATATATTTTTGAGTTGCACGGCGAGATTTCCTTCGGCACATCCAAACTTTCGTCATTTTTTCAAAATACAAAAGCAAAATTCCTTACTTTTTGCTGCAGAGAGATGTAAAACAGTCGGAACTAATTGGAAACTTGGTTTAAATCCCAAGTCATTGTTGTATTCCCATGGGAAAAGTGTTTTTCTTGCAAATTTTTGCTCGAAAACAAACTTTTGACAGAATTTTTTTCACTCCTCAAAACTCTCCTTAGTCCTTTTGAAAGCTGATTTTCCCGCGCGCCGGCTTCAACGAATCATAGACTTTCATCATAGGAGTTAGCCTTCCAGTTATTATTAGAGTTCACTGGGTGGGTTAGGATAAACACAGTTAAGAAAGTAATATCACAATTGTTGTAAAGGTATAGGAAAGTAATATCACAAGTGTAGATTAAGTATGTAATTAGGTAAGCGTAATAAAGCGCATTTGGTCATCCATGTCTAAATTTTTCGCCATAGGAATATTAATCGTAATCGTTGTTTGGTTTGATTTACAATGTCGTATTTGTATTGCTTGAGAAAATTATTAACTTCTTATTAACCGAACGCGAGGTCTGTACAGAGAATTATCGGACCAAGGTCTTTTTTGACCGAGATCCGATATTTATCTATACATACCGAGCAAGCGAGGTTAATAAAAAGTTTATTATATGGCATTTATTGGCATTTATACTTGAAACAAACAAGAAGTGCATGATTTGAAATGCATATCAGTAGCGTGGTACACATTTGGTCGAAGAAAACAAAAAATACCAATGTATTCCTTCTTTTACACTTTCCCATTCGCAGATATCTTCTTAATAACAAATTAAATTATAATTTTCAACTTTTCAATTAGTTTTGCTGTTTTGTTTTAAAATACATGCGTTTGTTTACGGGAAAATAATGGACCGCTGAAAGTGCTTCTCAGCCAATCACAGTCCGCCATTTCACCGGAAGTAATGCTTGCCATATAATAAATATTCAATAATCTTGATAATTGATATTTTATGATGAATTAATTGCAAATGTATTGGACAAGTTGTTTATATAATTGTTCTAGATATTTTGACAGGATATACTCCGTTGTTTATCACATTAATTATTTGCAGGGAGTTTTTGAATGAATGTCTCAAAGCTGGATTTGATCAAAATATCGGATTTTTCTCGTCCACAAATAATGAACTACTTTATCCAAATCCACAGGTAGTGAAATCAATATTTCCGATAGGAGATTGATTTATTATTTCTCTTTTGTTATCTCAATCACCGAATTTTGAATTTTCTCAGTTTTTCTCATTCCAATTAGGGCGTTCCCATTCGACAAAACTTACGTTTTGATTTTATTTGATTTTAAGGCACATCTTGTTGAAAGAAATGTTTTCAAGCATTATTATTTCCTTGGGAAAATGCTGGGAAAGGTATTGCATGATATATTTCAAATACAGAATAAGAACCTTTCTTTAATTTCAGTTCGCTACGCTGTTTAATACTATAGAGAGGTTCAGTTTTGACTTCCACTACCGCTAGGTGTACCATTACCTTTCACTGGCTTAGTAACATCTGATTGGTTAATCGAACATATCAAACGCACCTGATTGGTTAATGGTAGCGGTATAGTGGAAGTGAAATCTGAACCTCACTTATGTCATCGGCTGTGCAAAATGTTTTCTTGTTATTTTTATTTGCTGTTTTCCAGCAGTGCATTGACTCTTGGTGACGGGAAAAGCGTAAGCAAGCGCCTAGGTCTAAGAGATGTTAAACTTGAGCGCCGATTATTTATTATAGCAAGTTTAATAAAAGTTTCATACTTCCCAGAATTACACTGTTTATACATTTTAAGATATAGTAAAAAACAAATTCCGAAAATACAGGACGTCTTGAGAATTCAATATATAATTCAAAACAAGACGCAGTTTGAGACTGTAGTTTGAGACTGTATATGAATTCTCAAGATGTCCTGTTTCAAGACGCAGTTTGAACAAGACGCAGTTTGAGACTGTATATTGAATTCTCAAGATGTCCTGTATTTTCGGAATTTGTTTTTTACTATATTTTTTAAAATTGTCGGCTGGTCATGGTTTTTGGACATTTTAAGATGTTTGGTTGTTATGTACTCTTAATGTTGTATATGCACGTACTGTATACAGTTGGATTTTACTCTGGTTCTGCTTTCAAACAAAGAAACAAGGCAAAGTTTTTTCCATCGCCATGCACTTCCGTATTATGCTATCCTTTACTTGAACGCAAATGTTTAACTGCTTATCACTCAATATCATCTCTCAATCGTGCATTTTTGAACGTTACACTTCAATAAAATGTGCTTGAAATTATATTTATTTTAGGCTATATATGAAAACATGCTGGTTGAACTTCCGTTTGCCAGTTTCTTCCTCTGTAAGTTATTGAGTCCATCCAACGCAGATGTTGATATCAATCATTTGGAATCACTGGATCCAGAAATGTACAGGTACACCATGAGTTTGAAAGGAACTTTAGTTCAATACATTTGTATAGACGTTCTCTGGTTTAAGTCTTTATTATGAATAATCCTGGTTTCGCTTCAAACATATAATTGAACTTGTGCATGCAAGGATTGGAAACTTAGCTGAAGTGCATTCAACAGCAAATTTTTGTCTACATTTGTACAAACCCGTGAATTCCTTCCTTATCACGTGTGTATCGTATTTTCACCCAACTTACCACTATCAATCAGTTTGCTTTTTAACCCGCTTTTTAATGATTAATTTAAACTTTCTCAGGCCTAACAAAAAATATCCTGTGTTTCTGGTTTTTCCACCGACTTCTTCTTTTCTGCCGACCCTAATGTTTTATTACAATTGGTTCCGTTGTCTGCTTACCTACCGACCCTATTTTTTTGTAATTTAAAAAAAATTCCGTCTACCTACCCTAACACGGAACAACAGTATAATTATTTTTTGTTAGGCCTATAGGTTGATTCGGGAAAAAGACAGTATCCATGCAGGTGACGGATAGGGACCTGAATTTGGAAATGATCTACTGAATAGAAAACATTGCTATATTCTACCGCTATCGACTTTCCAACCCACTTAATACCACTATAAATAATTGCAGGCGGACAATACGATTGTTACAAATCCTACTTTATACATTTTCAATTAAACCACGCTTTCCTCAATCACGGTATAGTCACTTCAGTTCAGGATAATTGCTACAGTATATATCAATCTGATCTTTGTGATGTTTTAAGGAATCTACTGTATCTGAAAGATTGTCCAGATGTTGAAGATCTTGCACTTAATTTTACTGTCGTTAACAACAACCTGGGGGAATCTGAGGTACATAAACGAGCGATTGTTTTTGGCGCAATGGTTGGAAAGAATATTGCATTGCCATCGCACAAGGTCGCTACACATTACACTTGTGGCAATGAGAGACTAAAAAACAAAACGACATGAATGCAACTTTTATAACACACTCTATTGGCTGTCTTTGAGAATTAAACTGCCATTCATAAAGCTTGACCACAACTATTTAGATTGCTTCATCCTTGAAATGATCACAGAACGTCCTCAATAGACCTTTCCCCTTATGAGTGAAATTTTGATCTAGATATGCCTGGACAAAAATTTCATCACAGCTTGAAAGAGCATCACAAAATTAGTAATATTCCGAGTTTCGTTGCGAAATGTTGTAAAATGCGGATAATATAGCGAAGTTTGCCGTTTTTCAGTCATTTTGCATTACAAACGGGAAATTGATAATCAGATGATCAAACTGATTATCAATTTCCCATTTGTAATACAAAATGACTGAAAAACGGCAACGCTATATTATCCGCATTTTACAACATTTCGCAACGAAACTTCGGAATATTACTAATTTTGTGATGCTCTTTCAAGCTGTGTTGAAATTTTTGTCCAGACTTGTCTGGTTCAAAATTTCACTCAAAAGGGCAAAGGTCTATAGGACAGCTAACTTTACAACAGTATGGTAACACAGAGAAATTTTGAGAAATTTTACGAGAAAATTTTGACATTCTTGCATGGTGATAATAATTAATAACAGAGTGCAGCATAAGTTGTTTGTGCCAGCACTGACTGAAGTGTTATCGTTAGCTCGTGTCGCTCGTGTCGCTCGTGTCGCTAATTTAATGCTCCTGATGCATAAGTATAAAATTTGTATTTAAAGTTGCAGATGAAGGGTATTTGTAGATGGACATTTCGAACGGAAGATTATGTACAACTTTGTATAGCTATACGACTTTGCAGCTCAGTTGGTTAGAGCACTGCACCGGAATGGCAGGGCCACAGGTTCGATTCCTGTCAGAGGGCCTACATATAGTTGCATTTCTAGCAGCTGTTCCTGGTTAGGTATGTGAATGTTGTATATAATCTTCCGCTCGAATTTTCCATCCACAAAATCCCTTCAACTGTTAATTTTATCGTGATTTCCCAAAATCTTAATATCTATAGTTATTCGTACATTTTATAGTCATTCGTCTTACGTTCTGTATTATTCTCAATTTATCATGATCAGGTAGTCGAGTTAAAACCAGGCGGTCGAGATATTGTTGTTACCAACCAGAACAGAATTGAGTACATTCATCTAATGGCTGACTACAGATTAAATAAACAGGTTTGTGAAAAGGCAGAAAACAACATTACAGTCATGCGATACAATAGAGCGTTTGCACATGACGTCACAGCCGCCATGTTGGTGTTCCAATTTAAAAGAATTTAATTAGACTCTTTTGTCTAAAACACCAATATGTATGGCCGCGATCCAATGGTTTTTGTTGAGTTGGGCCCTGGGGAATGAGTGCAAACGCTCTATACATTAAATCATGTGTATAATATTATCTTACTGTATAATAAAATAAGGTAATGTTCACAATAATTGTCGAGAAGGAGTATGTTCATAGTATTGTCATATATACATGTATTTATATATTTTTTTAAGAAAGCTGCGCATTGATAGGGATACCACTACCTGAAAAATACAAGCAGATTACATCAGGTTTTGTAACTGAGATTTTGTAATTTTCGTAAGATCGTGTAATTTTCTCGACCGACGCTACGTACTAACTTCCGACGAAGGGCCTGCGTGACAGGCGGATTTTTACGGGCAGCGAAAATTAGGTTCCTTTGCCTCCCTAGTTTTCGCTGCCCGTAAAAAACCGCCTTCCACGCAGGCTACCCGACGAAGGACCTCAAAACGTCGAAGTTTTGGTTGTATGTTTCAGGTAATTGTATCCCAATCAATCTGCAGCTTTCTTATTATCGTAACTATCGTTATTTTGTGTCAGATTCGTCCTCATTGCAATGCATTTCGATCGGGATTATCGAGTGTCATCGACATCTCTTGGCTGCGTATGTTTGATCCCAATGAACTGCAGGTAAATATATTGCAAAGTAATGAATTTGTGTGAAGTTTCTCCTTCTGGTTACGCTGAAACTGTTATCTAAACTTTACTTTCTTCTTTTCTCCTCAAGATGCTAATTTCTGGTGCCCAAGTTCCAATAGACATTGAAGATCTAAAAAATCATGCTTCATATTCTGGTATTGACACTGAAGCTTTTTTATTACTTTGATTTACACTGTTTCTAAAATACGTGTTAAAATCTCCCTCAAATACTTTAAAATATTGCTAACCAGTATCATTTTCATTCTGTTGTATTTTTCGAAGGAGATTTCAACGAGCAGCACCCTTGTGTACAAAATTTCTGGTCAGTTGTGTTAAGTTTCAACGATGATCAACGTCGTCAGCTTCTGAAGTTTGTTACCAGTTGTTCAAGGCCTCCCCTTCTTGGCTTTAAGGTACGTAATTATTCCTTGCGCAACCGTCTTTATCTCACATCTGAGAATGTGGGCCTGATTCTCTTGCTGGACTCAAGACATTCATATGAAAAGAATCTGCTAACATCAACCCCAAATGTTGTGGGGTTGTCAGGTACCCACTGGAAAAGTTGGCTGTGTGGACTATAGTATTCATTGAACGACCCATCAGCAGTGGCGTAGCCAGCCCGACAGTTTGGTCATGCTATGCATAAACCGTGAAAACAATCAATTTCTGAAGAAATGAGTAATGATAATGATTTGAAATTTGCATAGCATAACCAAATTGTCGGGCTGGCTACGTCCTGCCCATCAGCACTATTGGCTGTGGCCACAATTGCTTTGTTATAGTATGTACCAATAGTCGGACAGGTCATATTGACTCGGTTTACGCTTTACATTTAGGATACCTAAGTAGACAAATAAGCAACTGTATAGTTTCTGTTGTGGCTAAAATATAAATTTTGCAGGAATTTGACGACTCTTACGTTTTGTCTCCAAAGTATTACAACCTCTAGCGCAAGTTTCGTGACTTCCACCTAACATGGCATACACGACAACAACAGAACCCCGTTGTATAGGACTTCATAGGTATATTTATCTGTTCTAGGACCTCTATCCTCCCTTCACGATACATAACGCTGGTGCAGAAGATAGACTACCTTCAGCGAGCACATGTGTTAACTTACTCAAGTTACCCGCGTACCCAGATCGTGAAACCATGCGGCAAAGATTATTGTATTCTATTGAGTCTGGTGCTGGGTTTGAACTCAGCTAATAAGGAATAATTCCTGAAATTTATTTTGTGTGAGTATGAATTGTGAGCTAACCGCCCTTCATGCGAATTTATGGGAACGAGGCTCCAATACCAAGGAAGTTTACGTCACGTTGTTATTGGGTTATTCGCGCACTAATGTAGTATATAAATAACGAGTACATCATATTTTTCTTTATACAGATATTGACATTTACAGGGCTGTAATGAATAGAAGTGCAATCTTCAAGATCAACTTGTGGGAATAACAGTAAGCTGACATTTATAGCAATATCTCGAGACGAAGTATATGAGATAAAAATGGAAATCAGAAAACGATTTTAACCAGCATACCATAAACAGTTTTGAGGATGTAGACAAATCTTCCGGATCAAAATCGGTACTATCGTTGGAAAGAATACTGTGGTCAACCATAAAAGTTGTTTTGCTATAATTCATGATTATACATACAGCTATTTCTATTAATATCAAGGTCGTCCCCGAGCAAAGCGGAAAAGTCGAATACGAGCGTGAAAGGCTTGCTGCCGCTAAAAAATTCATTAATTTTTTAGCGATTCTCAGCAAGCCTTTCGCGCTCGTATTCGACTTTTCCGCTTTGCTTGGGAACAACCTTAATTGAAATAGCTGTATACCTTGAGCCATGCAGCAATCATAGCTTTTTGAAGGTACAAGGCGAGATATAAACTAATCAAGAAATTGTGGTGAAATAACCATAGGCGTACGGGATTCTAGGGGAGGTGGGGCAGTTGAAAGTTTGCCCGAATTATTATGGAGGATTGCAGTGAAATGAAATTTACATATTTTATTATAAATCTGGCTGAATTTTCTTGATTTTGCCTAGCATTTACCCGATTTCCATGGTTTCCTAAAGTTTTTTTTAGGGGGGTTAGTTGTTAACCCCCCCCCCCCGCCCTCCTCCTGTCGCGTACGCCTATGGAAATAACTGCATGAGTTGCAGCATGCACTGCTAAATAATCATGGATGATGTCCAGTGTGTTAGTCTATTATTAACCGTGGTCTATACAACCGTATACGTACAGTATACCCGTGGTATATAGGGTATATTCCTGCTTTCAAAGTTGGCAACGAAGGTACAGTTGTGTGGCAAGTGGAGTAATGACAGTTAATTAAATAGCATGCATATACTGTAGATTCAGTAGTGGTATGAACAGCATCAATTACAATTTAAAATGTATTATACATGTTTATATTGAACTGAGCGAGAAGTCCGGACTGTATAGGATATTGGTCGAGTTCTTGTTTTCGTTTGTGTATGGACCAAGTCGTAGGCGAGGTCCATATACAAACGAAGAAAGAATGAGACTAGTATCTCTATAATCACTGTCTGGACCGAACAAGCTCAGTCAAATAAGTTATTTATAGTATATCGCTAAAGCAAGAGCATTCTTCGAAAAACAATGTTTATATAAATTACGTCGTCGTAGAGAATTAATTTGTTTTCAACACTATTTGAACATTTAAAAACGCAGGATTTTAATTTTTTGTAAACACTTTTTGACCAAGGTAAAACGGTAACAACATATTTTCAGATATTAATACATTAAAAGTCGAAATCAGAAATTTTTGGCCAATTTCACTTTAGTTCGCCGTTCACTGGAGGCAAGTATTAAGTATCACTCAGTCAGCATTTTAAATTTTATAACAAGTGGTTTTATATATATGTAAACGACGTTTCAACACAAACTATAGAGTAGAAAAGTAAGTTATTTTGTATAAAAACTTACTAAGGTCACATATTTATAGTCTTTTACTGGGAAAAGAGTTATATTTAACTTTTCTTCAGCTATGCAGCTGTCCATCTTAGCGTTCATAGACTTCATACTATGAGATTTGTAAGCGGTCCGTACTGCAGGTTACTACTAGACCAGGCGGAGAATAGGGGAATCGTCGCCAAAAAGCGAAATTTATGAGACCAAGTCAGTTTGGTCAATTCGAGGGCGCTGATTTCGAAGCTCGATGTTATACGGAGCATTTCGGGGGCCTTAAGCCTCGTTTTCGCCTCACAATCTTCGTTCTCAATCAGTTTTATACAGGGTGTATAAAAAAAAGTAAGACAATCTTGAAATTGCTCTCAATTCCACAATTCTGTTCATGAAATGTAATTTTTGATATGTATGGATTGCTTCAGTTCTTAAATTATGGAAAATATAAAAAAAAATTGAAAACAATAAATTTTGCTATCCAGGGGGGTGGTCAACGTTTGCTCCCCTAAAAGTGGCTTGCGCGCGGAAATAACAAACGGTATTCTTTATTTGAGTTCATGTATGAAAAGTTCGCTATTTGTTGCATTTATGATAAAATTTTGGCAGGATTTTGCCGAGTACAAATCCTCCGAAAAGCCTATAAAAACGTTACATTTTTCTCCGTTGGTGCTGTTCTTGCTTCATTATGAATTCATTTTTATCCCATGAGAGTTCCATGGAATTTCCATGGAATTTGTGCTTTCGAGTTATTTGTGCTGAAACGCATTTTTTCGTATAATACGCCGTACAATTTGAAATAGCGATTCCACAATTTACCCCGCAGCAGAAAGCTTTTATGGTATCAGAGTCCCTCCGTAGCAACAACATAAACTTGGTTCGCCAAAGTTTCACTTCAAAGTTTTATTTACTTAAAGAATTAAGATACATAATTAACATGACTCATTTAAAATCAAAATGCAAATGCAAATTTGTGAATTCATAATGAAGCAAGAACAGCACCAACGGAGAAAAATGTAACGTTTTCATAGGCTTTTCGGAGGATATGTACTCGGTAAAATCCTGTCGAAATTTTATCATAAATGCAACAAATAGCGAACCTTTCATACATGATCTCAGATAAAGAATACCGTTTGTTACTTCCGTGCGCAAGCCACTTTTAGGGGAGCAAAAGTTGACCACCCCCCTGGATAGCAAAATTTACTATTTTCAAATTTTTTTATATTTTCCATAATTTAAGAACTCAAGCAACCATGCATATCAAAAAATAAATTTCATGAACAGAATTGTGGAATTGAGAGCAATTTCAAAATTGTCTTACTTTTTTTGATACACCCTGTATAGAGTACTGGAATATCAAAATTTCAAATAAGTTTGTTGCAAAATTTAATACTACCATTGAAAAGATCTTGAAAATCTGGTCAAAAATATATAAAATCTGGTCAAAAATATATAAAATCTGGTCAAAAATATATAAAATCTGGTCAAAAATATATAAAATCTGGTCAAAAATATAAGGCTTGCCATGATCGGATTTAACTTTACAAATATATTAATTGTCAAAGCTTGCAAAAAAGTGCTGACTCGGGCAAATTTAACCAACTTTACGGCTTGATATCTCCGGAACGGTAGGTCCGATCATGGCAAGCCTTATATATTTTGACTAGATTTTCAAGACCTTTTCAATGGTATTGATAATTTTGCAACAAACGTATTTGAAATTTGATATTCCAGCATTCTTATATAAAACTGGCCGAGCACCAGGCTTGTAAGGCGAAAACAATGCTGAAGGCCCCCGACACGCTCCCGTCCGTATAACATCGATTTTCGAAATCAGCGCCCTCGAATTGACCAAACTGACTAAGATTTGGTCTCATAAATTTCGCTTTTTGGCGACGATTCCCCTATTCTCCGCCCGGTCCATACCAACCGCTCAGGAACCAATCAAAATGCCCCATTTTGCAGATGGACCGCCTTGCCATATAACAATAAATATTAAAGGCAAGTTTGTAATTTTGTAAATAAGGTATACAAATTACAATCTTATTTGGTAAACTTAAAATTAGAAAATTCTTCGCAACAAAACGTTCTATTGAGTGTTACGTCGCTATAGCGACGAAATTAAAAGTGAGTTTGGCAACCAACAACGGCGACGGCCGAAACCAAATTACTGATACTTTTGTATTTGAGCGAAAACACAGCCTCGTACCCAGGCGCAAACAACGTACTAAAAATAGCAACACTGCAGTGTTTTTATATAGATCAGTGGCTAAGATGAGCGGGGGTGCTTGGCCGGGGAGGACACGACGGGCGCGCTCATCTTAGCCACTGATCTATATAAAAACAAAGTATGGTTGCTATTTTTAGTACGTTATTTGCGCCTGGGTACGAGGCTGGCGAAAACATACATTACTAAACCTTTAAATAGTACTTAAAATCCTCATTAAAAATTCATATAAACCTTGTAGCAAATCATGTCAGCCATAACATGTCACGTGCAGTGACTTTATATTTGATAAAAGTCATCCTAAAGGCCCATTTACACGATACGATTAGTTGTATACGATTGTCATTCTGACGAATGAAAACGAGTGCTAATGCCACGTTATTGCTCATTCGCTAATGGCGAAATTTGAAATGTGACGTTTGTACGCGTGTTTATTCAATCACATACGCCAGAGTAAGAATCGTATACAACTAATCGTACCGTGTAAATGGGCCTTAATTAGTACGATTATATAATTGTTCATCCTAATTAGTATTCTTTGGTTATCGTATTTTAAGCCATTTAAAGCACGCGTAGGAGTGTTTTATCAGATATAAAACGCTCGGCTAGTCGGCTGCGCCTCGCGTTTTATATGTGATAAAACACTCCTACGCGTGCTTTAAATAGTACTTATCTTTCTTTTAAACAACCCATTCCACTTGCCATTTAAGTAGCAATAGTAAGTGAATTCACATACACACAACCCCTAACATACGAACGTCGCCATTTTCCGGGCACCCTAAAACGGCCGAACAAGCTGCCACCAAGCGCGCAAAGCATTACCATGAGACTCAATGCCTTTACATCTTTTCCGTATCGTTTTCGTTTTTGGAGATATTTCGACTATAAGCAGCGTGCAGTCCTTTGGTTTTCGTTCACTATGCACAACATCACAACTGGGATAAAAATAACTTTTATTTTCCCAACGAGACGTTTCATTATACGAACCTGAAACTCTACGATCGAGGTTCCGCACGACATAACCTTTGCCGCTTTAAGCCTGGTTTCCATATATGCATATGGTCGTAAAACTAGAGTCACGATCTTTCTCAACGACCAGTTTATAATAGTTTATACCTGTAAACCACGTATAAATCATAAGTATTCTCTAGTTATAATCACTCCGCGTATTTTCTGTTCTAAAATGTTGTATTTCGGCTGATGAGAAAGATCGTGAGTGACTCAATCTTTACGACCATATGGAAACCAGGCTTTAGAAACGCCTGTTAATCTGCGGACTTCTATGCATTAACAGAGATGCATTAAACTGATCTTAATTTTCTGTTCGTATTCATTAGGCCGTCCACTGCTAGCCTGCGAACAGGCTCTCAAGCTGAATTGAGAGCCTGCATCGATGACTAATGAATTTGAATATCTGCGTCTTAAATCGTGACGCGAATTCGGCATGTTGTACCCTGGAGGCATGTTGTAAAACATGGACTGGACCTTGGACTGGACTGGACTTGTAAATTATGGACTGGACTCGTAAACTATGGACTGGACTTGTAAAACATGGACTTGTAAAACATGGACTTGTATAAAACATGAACTTGTAAAACATGGACTTGTAAAACATGGACTTGTAAAACATGGACTTGTATAAAACATGGACTTGTATAAAATGGACTTGTAAAACATGGACTTGTAAAACATGGACTTGTAAAACATGGACTTGTAAAACATGGACTTGTAAAACATGGACTTGTAAAACATGGAACTTGATCTTCGAGCAAATTTATTATCGATGATATGTTTCTCTATATGTACACCTATAGATATAGAAACAGGTAAAAATACACGAATTATTCTGCTGTGCTCGTTTGCCTCTGCCCCCACCTTATTTTGACCCCGGAATTGGACAGACAATAACGAAATAAATTGGACCAAGTCAACATAATTTAACTTCGAAAATATTTAATCCTTTTTAGCCGATATCGATGTTAAATAGTTTTTTAACTAACATTTTGACCAAAAAAGTCCACTATTTGCATGGCATGCATTTTCTATCATAGCTAGAATGTTGTAATTAATTAAGCTAAATTCAGTTGCAATTATTAAACTATTCAATCGTACCGTGTGAAAGGAAAGCTTGGCTGTAGCAATGTCCACAAACGGAAATTGCCAACACCGTCAATCAACTGAGTTCAAGATACATGTTATATGATCTGGGAACATGGGCGTACCGGGCGGGCGGGGGGGGGGGGGGGGGCAGTCCCCCCAGTTTGTTGGGCAAACAAAGCCAGTCGGACAATATTGGCTTATTATAAAAATAAATGGGACAAATTCTGTCAATTTTGTGGGAAATTCTTTCAATTTCGTGATCAATTTTGTGATGTCTGGAAAATTTGTAAGATGTTCCGAAAAATGTTGGTATGTCCCAAAAAAATTTTGGACCCCTAAAATGGTACATTGACCGAAATTTTTTTGGCGATGGGAGGGGGGTAGGTCGCCAAAATTAATTTGTTCCGGAAAAAATTTTTCGGCAGTAGTCGGGCACAATCCAAAAAAGTCGGGCAAATTTCTTTCCGCCCCCCTAATTTTTTCCTTCCGGTACGCCCATGTCTGGGAACTCGACGATGAATTTCAGTCAATGATTCTCAAGGCCAAGAGATCGAATTTTTGCGATTGAACTAATTGTAACTATTCAAAATTTGATCATTACGATAACTTTACCTGTTTGTTTTAACTCAAAAACTGAAATAAACTTTATTGCATGCAAGAAGAGCTAATTTAGATTGTGATATATAACACTAATGTGATATATTACTCCATCGAAAGCCAGAAAAGCGCTATCCAACTGCGTCATCAACGACTGAACTTGTGAATAAATTTTCAGATTTCTTCAATAATAAGATTGCTATTATATGGAAAGAACTAGCCATCGATTCTTCCCACTGTAATCAGCGAAATCAAGAGGAACAATATGCACAATGCGTTAAATTCATTAACTTTCAAGAAGTCACGGAACATGAGATTGAAAATGTTATTGATAAAGTTGGTAAAAAATCTTGTGAACTTGATCCAGTTCCCGCAAAAATCTTTCAAGGTTGTCAGAAGACTCTCTTACCTATAATTACTAAGATCAGTAATAAGTCACTTCAGTCAGGTTGTATGCCTGAGATACTAAAAGAAGCCGTGTTGAAACCAAAACTAAAGAAAGATTCGCTGGATTACGAAGAATACACAAATTTCCGACCTATTTCAAATTTAAAATTCCTGTCTAAAGTAATTGAGAAGGTTGCTGCCGGTCAGCTTCTGGAACACTTGGCTAATAACAAATTAGAAGAACCCTTCCAGTCGGCATATAAACGTTTTCATAGTGCAGAAACAACCCCATTAAAAGTACAAAACGATATTCTTGTAGCCATTGATAATCGTAAGTGTGTGGTGTTGCTATTACTAGATATGTCAGCAGCATTCGATACTGTTGATCACGAACTTTTACTACAACGAATGTTCAAAAGATTTGGGATAGATGGGCAAGTGTTGAAATGGTTTCAGTCCTATCTTCAGAATAGAACGCAAAGTGTAGTGATTGACGGTGTTAAATCTATCTCTAAAGACTTGCGCTGTGGAGTCCCACAAGGATCAGTTCTCGGCCCTATACTATATTTACTATACACCTCACCCCTTGGTGATATCATCAGAGGTCATGATCTTGATTTTCACTTTTATGCAGACGACTCGCAATTATATCTCGCTTTTGAGTCAACCACTGAAGGAA